>CAEGAE010080370.1:0-54926 GCA_903067095.1 Girardinus metallicus | reverse complement strand
TCCCCCACCGTGGTCGCTAGCTTAACTAGCTTAGCATTAGTAGCAGCATGGTCGTTTGCTAGCTGCGTCTTTACGGCTTGTACCTCAGCTTTAATGGATGACAACGCATCTCCAAGAACCTCTTGAAGTCCCTTCTTAATAATACCGGCGATATCTTCTTTCAAAGAAGACAGTAGTTCGAGCTTTAGGGTGTCGGCGTCCGGATTTATCTGAGTCGGAGAGGTTGCGACAAAGAAGCCGAGGCCTGTGAGCGTGACTAGCTGCGTCATAGTACGAGATTTTCCCCTTCCCGACATTGTCACGTAGAGCAAAAAATATATATACACAGGACCAGAGTGCAAAAGCGTAGATAACAAAGACTTGGTTTACAAGCAAAAGCACAGCTGAATAAGAATTTAAAACGAAATTGGCAGGAGATACCCACGTTCTACTGCATTGACCCGGAAGCGGAAGTCCCGCTGCCGTTTTATTATTTGACCTCTTCCATACCTCGTTCCAGATTTTTTTTCCTCCCTTTTGTAAAAGAAAGCTTTATGTGACTCAATTTGCTTTCAGTCCCGCAGCAGGTTGCTGTCACTTTAATGTGGTTCTGATCACCTCAATACCTAAACGCATTACATGCAAAACAAACAAACAAACAAACAAACAAAACATAGGATGTTTGTAATTAATTAGTTGGATTGGGAAAGAATTCTTGTAGTAAAAATGTAAAAATAAGTCAAATAAAGGTGCTGTGTTTCAGTAAAGTGGGTTGCATTCAAATAAAAGAACAAACATAAAGCAGACAAAAAAATCTCTGAGATTTATGACTGCAGACTCAGTAGCTGAGAGTGTGGAGAACTATGCAAGTTACAAATTAAGAAAATAAAAAAGATGCAGACAATGATAAAGAAGTGATGCGTTTTATTTCCAACGCACACAAATATACTGAAGTTGAGCCATGAGTATTCCCTCTTTTCATTTCTGGCATTAGGCTATTTGATGGCCTAATAATAGTTCCCAGTATTAGAGTGCAAATAGCCTGATTATGACCAAATAGTTAGCTAGTATGTGAAACATATGGCCACATTGTTCTCGCTGTGTAATATCAAATAGATTAGAACATGGTGAATTTCCTCCTGCAGAACATAAATTTCCCCTGGTAAGCAGATCATTTAAGCATTGCTGACTGTCTGACTTTAAACACCACAATATGTTAGCTTGGTGTAAGCAAAAAGTTGTGATGCTTACTTGCATGCAATGATTACAGTAACGGTAAATTTTATTTGTAGACCACAGCTGTTTTCAAAACGACTCCAAAATGCTTACAAAAGGCATAACAGAGACAGTAAATGTGCTGTTATTAAATGGAAGAGTGGAAACAATGGAAGCTATTGTTATGTATGGGGTGTTTATTGCTTAGCTGAATCTTCAAAAATGATGTCCCTCTCTGTGTTATGATGGGAGCATCAGTCAGACCATCCATCTGTCCTCTCAGCTGTGATCACCGCATAGTGTGCCAGTAAAGCCATTACAAATAAATTATCTTTGATATTTTTTTGGTTTGCTAGACAAACACCACCATGCGTGTAAAAGTAAATTAACACATAACAGTCTGATGGCTTCTTGTTTTAAAACAATCTTCGTTATTGTAACATCAAGTTGTTGCACATCTGTTGATCTTAGTTACTCATTATGTGCTGCAGAAAATTTGAACAAGGCAGACATCTAATAATCATGTTAACAGGGGCATCGACCTCATATCCAGTCAAAAACAAGAAATCAGAGCCAGGAGGAGAGTCTTGGTGCTGTATATTAGGCTTGTGTACATGTTGCTCAATGTGCTAATGGCAGAGAAAGAACTTATTGTTTCAGGAAAGCTATTTATCCGTCGTCATCGGTGGCTATGCTAACTAACCTGAGCTTTCATGACAGGTTCTGGTGTGGGAACTGGTTGTAGCCTTGCAGAGAGCAAGGGAGAGGATGTGAGCAGCATGTACAAGATGGTGATTGACAGCATTTACACGTTCCACTGACAAACTTGTCATAAACTGTCACTCATCACTATCATTAGAACAAGCTAGTTTTCACCTAATATTTAATGGCGCAGAGAAAGCAATAAAGGGTGAAGTACATGAGGTTTCAAAGTCATTCAATAAAGGAACAGAAAAAATGTAATTACAGGGCAAAACATTGATAATTGTATGGCAATATTGTTTCAATATAGCTTAAATGTGGATTTAAAAATAAGGATCTGACGTACAACAAATAGATTTTAGATACCAGACTTTAGAAAAATAAATTCTAGATATGTATTACACCTAGTAGTCATCTCTGTTAAGAGGTTGTTCATTAGATTTCCACAGAAAATCTAGCCCGTCTCTTTTTTATACTTTTTTTGAAAAGCTTTAAAATACATGCACTTCTCAAAATGTGTTTAGTTGCGATTCCTGTACAAATCACAAAGGATTCCTCCTCATCTAATCCTTAAGAAGATATTAGAGACGGTGTTTGATCAAACATAGATAGGAAATACATAGCACATTAAATATAAATTATATAAAAGACAACAGGAACATAATTTATACATTTTCACAATACTTTTAATTAAAATTTTATGTTATTTTGACAACATATCAAGTCTGTGAAAAAACAGTTAAATCCTATCCTGGAATCTCTATTATGTAGTGTGTTTGTATCCACAAGTGGACATGATCTGTACAGATTAGCCGTATGAATCATTCGCAATCAGGTCAAAACAGTAAATTTCTTCTTATTATTTTTTTTAATGTAGATTAACATAAGCCATACAGACCATTAACCTGTTTAATTCAAAGGAACAATTTTTCTTCTTTGTCAAAAGCCAAATGCTTTTTCTTTTTACGGTGTTAGTCATCAAGCTGCCCGAGAGCTTTGAAACATCTAAATAGGAACTGTGTGTCCTAATTTATTTTACACTAAAGTCAAACAAATTTAGCAGTGTTTTGCAATATGTAGCTCATTAAGGTTAACAGTACCCAAGAGCTTCATTATTACACATTTGGCCACTACAAAATAATAATAATAATAATAATAATAATAATAATAATAATAATAATAATAATAATAATAATAATAATAATAATAATAAAAAAAAACAGTAAACTGTCATGTCTCCAGGCAATAAATTACATTTACCTAACTTTTTTTCAGGACTTAACATACATATAAATTTGACCACAATTCAAAAGTTACAAAACCAAAGTAAAAAAAAAAAAATCCCTATATGTGATGTATTCCACATACTCTTTCAATTTGAGCCTAATGAATACTTGAACTTTCAGCTGAGAATGAAAACTAGCAACATGTAAAAATAATACATAACCTTGAAGCAAAAAGGCCACTGGGCCACTTGAAGGAATTTGCTACCCAAATTACTCTGTAGCAAGGTATATCGGAAACTATTAGATGAAAACCACAAACATACATGCAAAGACGCTCTAATTTTAAAAGCATGTTATCATAAAAACTAATTTGAGCACTTCAGCAGTTTTGATAACCATGGTAGTGTCAGAGATTTTAGTGTATTGATGTAAACCTAAAGCCAAGTAATCAGAAAACAAGTGCAGAAGAGTCCCAGGAGAAATAAGGCTCACCACAGAGTACCGATTCAATTGCCCAGCAACTTTATTGGACATATTCTCTACCGGTGGGGTTTGGGAGGTCTTACAGCATATGCTACTACCATAACATTTTTGACCATGCTCTGAAGTAAATCAAGTCTGATTTTCCAAGTTACATAGTAGACCCAAACAAAGCCAAGGAAACTCTTGATTGGCTTCAGAGAAGGAAAGTAAAACTGCTTCAAACAGCCTAGTCATTCACTTGACTTGTAGCGGAATCCCTACATTTCTTTTGTTTACAGCTCCATCCATCCAAATCAATGTGTGAATGTATCATACCTTTCTCCAGCTGAACAGAAAAAAATACTGAAGCTATTCTCTTTGGACCTAAAGAGGAACAATCTAGAGTTAGTATACAGCTGTAGCTATTACAGCTAGAAACTAGCGATCAGGCCCAATATCTGGGTGTGATGATATTGAACCTTAAGAGCCACATTGATACAGTTAAAAAGACAGCTTTCTATAATCTGAAGAACATTTCCAGGATTAAAGGACTAATGTCTCAGCAAGATCTAGACAAACTCATTCTTGCATTTTAATTGATTACAGCAACAGATTTGACTTAAAAATTAGACAGAGCTCATCCAGAACACTACTACCCACGTTCTGGATCAACTGAACGGCTTAGAACCAAAATACATTAAAGATCTGCTGTTTTTGAATCAACCTGTTAATCCGCTGTGATATTTACTATAAACAAAAGTATTGCACAACATCTGACAAGCACATCACAGAACATTGTCAATTTCATGCATTTTCAAATGACTTGAATAAACAAAAAGATGGGAAAATCTAACTGCTCTGTGCAAAACAGAAGATCTTAAACACAATCCTGCTGTTTAACATTAACAACAACAAAAAAGGCAGTACAGAAATTTTTTAATGTCATATGCAACATTTTTTTCAATATCCTGATAGTTTTTATATAAACATCGATTTAAATGGGCCTTTAGCAGATGAATGTGGAAGGATCTGGCATTTATCAAAACTCGATGCCGAGAAGGGAGCTATTACTTTTAGTGGGATTCGGAGTTACGATGGCGACGTAAATAACAAAAAAACTAACAAAATTTCCAACTGCCGAAACCCAGAGTGTAACTGCTGCTCCGTTAGAGTGAGAAACAGAGTGGATTTTTGACCCCCTAAACAATTTTGAAATCGTCCTCACGCCCACAAATATCGCCCTATTGGTATCAAAGTCGGTCATGACATTGATACTCATGCCTGCTCCCATAAAATGTTTTCAAAATTTCTCTTGGGCTTACGGTTTTCTGTCAAGGTGCTTCAGAGCAAAGTCATGCGACAGGGTAAGCTCACGCTCTCTGCCATTGATTTCCATACATTTCTGAAAAATTTCAGAGCTCAGCGCACTCCATCTTCCTCTCATGGGTGTTATTACTGTGAGTGAGGTAGAGATATGAATCGCGGTAATATCGGAGACGACAAATAGCTTCAAACAATGCTAAACATTGCTAAACTAGTTTTGAAGTGCTCCAGGAAGCATTACTAAGGTGTCAACTTATATTAGAAAATGGATGCATTTTATCAGGTTTATTAGACATTGTTGGTCAAAAACATTTTTTTGGAAAAGAGGTATCAGAGAATAACAGTATGATTCAGTGACTCATTGCTTTTCTCCTCTGCCCACTCAATACAACTCAAAAACTTATTGTTAATTATCTCTTACTTTCTCACTTTATTTTGATGACTATTCTTAAATAGAACATCACAGTAGTCAAACTCGCAAAGTCTTGCCAAAACACTTGAACAAATTCACTTTAACAGTAGACACCCAGCCACTACAAAATTATTTATGCAACACCTGTGACAACTAGCTAGATAACCACGAGGATATTGATGTAGTACTTTGAATACTACATCACTATATATGTAGTGATGTAGTATGTAGTAATGTGATTTATTAAGGGGTTGGCAGGACTTTTTATGGTTTGCCATACTAACTGTTCACAGAAACAACTTTCTATTTCTTAAGGATTTTTCCTCAATCATTTTAATTTAGCTTAATTCCAGTGCCTCCACTTTACAGGAAATAATTCATTTTACACTTTGTACAACCTAATTTTGATAAATGTATTTTTATATCAGACATACTGCCATGAAACATTAAAACCTTAAAATAAACAATTGTGATAGACTATTCAAGTTTTGAACATGGCAAGCCATAATTTGTATGCCATTATTTTACTCAAAAGACAGCTGTTAAGTATAAACATTTTAGTTTTTTGTTACAAAGCTTTTGTGTGAACAAGACGTTCACAAAGGGGACTTTCATGCAAAAACATTAATCTAGCTACTGTGAGCCATAAATATGTATGATTATAAAACACTATGGTTCATTACTCTTAGCTTTTATGTTTATTGAAGAACAACTTTATTATGAACTGCCATCAGTCTGTATTACAGTATGATAAAAGAAAAACCTGCAATATCACTATGTTATTACACCCAGTACAATACCTGTGATGTAAAGGGACATCTGTGTGTGACAGTAAACTCAGAAAATACCACAAAAGGTTGTATGTGATTTATTAAGGGGTTGGCAACAGTCTGATTTCTGAGGGACCAATTATTTTACTCAGTTTGACAGAGTTACTCCAACATGTCAGCACCCTGGAGTTTCATACACATCAAATGTACAAGTTATCATTGAACTGGATCCCTTAGGGAGACTAAAAAAACCTTTACCTTTATCAAATTATTACTACAATAACTACAATAAGTTTTTAAAAAGTGCTGGTATAATAAAATGTCCTGGTCAAGATTGTAATTCTGCTTTTAAGTTGAATATGGCGCATACACCGTTAATTTGAAGTTGATGGTAATAGTCCAGTTTATATTTTTGGCAACACTTTATTAGAAGAGGTGTGCATAAGGCTGACATTACACTGTCATAAACATAACAGCTTTCTGAAAGATAGTTAGTTCTACCCCAGGTGCACATTTTTTTTGTTTTTAAAGTTTCATTTATCTCATGTCAGTTCACTGAATATTTTCCAAATGTCTTTAGACTCAAAAGCCTTAAAATGGCTATGCGAGCCTGTTCAAAAGTCAATGGCTGTTTTGTTCTTGAATTTCCTTAGATCATACATTAGGTGTTTTTTTTTTTTTAAACCTTTCAACCTGCTCATGTTGTCAGATATTCTACATGTCAACTTAAGTGATTTCTTGACTCTGTTGTCAGATAGTAAATAAGTCTAGACTAAATAAGTCTTCACTTGACACCATGTGTGTCAAGTGAAATTGTACTGAACTTTATAAACCAATGACATTAGTTTGTCAGGTCATTTGTTAGGTCATCTTTTCCAATATTAAAGTTTGCTTCATGATGTGAATGACTTAAGTATGAAAAAAAATATGCATATTTAAAATAAATCTAGTCCATTAAGCAATGACTGTTCACGTAAAATTTCTAAAAAGATTGATTATCTAGCAAATTTATACTGCTTTAGCTCCTTGAGCTTTACTTTAATTTAGCTAATTATTATTCAGTGTACTCAGCAGTGGTCCAACAATGCATTTTCACCAGTGCAATTTACTGCCTGGGCATAAGGACTTGCAATTTAAGTGCTTGTTGATCCTTTTAATATGAAACATCACAGATAAATAGCACTCTTTACTTCTATAATGTGTTAATTTACTCTCTGACAGGGAAATGTGTTATTACAACATTTTACTGTAAAAGATGTATCAGTGAGACACCTTGAAAGCTGAAAACTTACAAAAAATAATATGAACAGCAAAATGTAAATTGAGGAAAGTATGACAGTAACATAAGAGGGGATTTTTCTATTTTACCATTCTTATTGCTCTGAAAGTAATAAGAGTCAGACAGAATAATATTCAGCTTGTTAAAATTGTAATTAAAAGAGGCCTGAAGAAGTAACATTTCTTCAAAGATTCTACAGGAGACTGAAATTATATAACATTTATTACACTTATAAACTGAACCAGTACTGTTTGCTAGACCAGAGGTGTGTCTCTTAACAGTTACGTCCATATGTATATATACCTTTTGATTTTATTCCTAGTATTTGCAAACTTTTTAATTTGAATAAAAATAAACAAAAATATATCTAAAAATATTATCTGTCAAAAGTCTAGTATTGAGGATCTACAATCTTTTTTGACATTCTGACATAAATCAGGGAACATTTGGTCAAATTTCTTGTCAGTCAGGGAAAAATGTGTCCAGTGTTTCTTTTTACAAGAAGCAACAAGTTCAGCTGTAATTGCCTGTGTCAGGTTTATACTAAAATCAACAGATTTTTTTCTA
This sequence comes from Girardinus metallicus, assembly GCA_903067095.1. Classification (NCBI taxonomy): domain Eukaryota; kingdom Metazoa; phylum Chordata; class Actinopteri; order Cyprinodontiformes; family Poeciliidae; genus Girardinus; species Girardinus metallicus. The sequence goes on along the minus strand of CAEGAE010080370.1, from coordinate 46,991 downwards.
GTTTTCTTGTTTTTGTTATTATATTTAAGATTAAAATTGTATCCAGATTTGTCATCATTGTGAAACAAATTTTTATTTGTCATACAGAATAACTGGCAAAGATAATAGCTTTTCACCAACAACTGTCAGTAACAGATTTACTGAGTTCAAATGTTATTGATAGTCCAATTCATGAATCTTAACTGAATTATATGTACTGTGAAGATTGATACAAGATAATAACAGAAAAAAATGCTAAATTTTAGCTACCCAGCAAAGTCATATTCAAAATATAATTTAGAATGCCGGCTGCACAAAGGTTCTGGGTTCGATTCCCGGCCCGGGGTCTTTCTGCCTGGAGTTTGCATGTTCTCCCTGTACATGCGTGGCTTCCTCCCACAGTCCAAGAACATGTTAATCCAAATTCTCCCTAGGTGTGAGTGCATGGTTGTTTGTCTTCTCTGTCTCTGTGTTGCCCTGTGACAGACTGGTGACCTGTCCAGGGTGTACCCCGCCTCTCACCCGGAACGTGGCTGGAGATGGGCACCAGCCCCCACTAAGGGACAAGGGTATACAGAAAATGGATGGATGGAATTTAGAATGCAGATAAAGACAATGATGCTAATATAAAGAAACAACAAAAAAATTATGATTAGTCCCAGAGGAAAAAACTAAAAAACAAAAACAGCCGTTGCAGAAGAACACTATCTCTGAGTTTATCTATAAAGCCCAAAATCGATCCATCCATTCTTCCATCTTTTGAACACCCTTGTCCCTAGTGGGGTCGGGAGGGGTACTGGTGCCTATCTCCAGCCACGTTCCGGGTGAGAGGGGGGGGGTACACCCTTGACAGGTCACCAGTCTGTTGCAGGGCAACACAGAAACAGACAGGACAAACAATCATGCACACGCATACATGTAGGGAGAACTTAAGAGAGACCAATTAACCTGACAGTCATGTTTTTGGATTGTGGGAGGAAGCCGGGATACCCAGAGAGAACCACGCATGCACAGGGAGAACATGCAAGCTCCATGCAGAAAGACCCCGGGCTGAGCATCAAACTCATGACCTTCTTGCTGCAAGTCAACGGTGCTATCTGTATTGATATTTATGCTGATAAAATGAATTAATCACCTCCCTGATTGTAGAATATTTGTCTTTATCTTTGCTCTATCATTCTGTACTTGTAGTGATTGACAACCAAAACAAAACAAAAACAAAAACTTTTTGGACATTATTCAATGCACACCTTATGTTATTTTATATAGAATGAGCCAATCTCTGTTTGTGTGAGATAATTGTTCCCAAAGAGCTCCTTGAAACAGCAGTGTGCCAATCTTACACAGACACACAATCAGTGTCTGTGTGAGGAAGAGCTGTTGCTGGCTCTACCAGCAATAAGGCATTTCATCACTTAGACCACTGTAGTTACTGCTTGTACTTACTGGCTAAAATGGCAAATGTTCTCTAATAATTTGCTAAAAGTATGTACAACAAAATATGATATTCAATGGAGTCAGTGGCCAAAACTGCCAATATTTTACCGTGTTTTTAAAATACTGTAAAATACTGGCAATTTTGGTTGCATAAATGACAAACACAGCAGGACTGTATGATATATTGACATTTTATTGTAAAAAAAAAACAAAGCAAAAACTTTATGGTAAATTACCGGTAGCTGTTGTTACCAGAATTTTACCATAAAAATTACAATACAACACACAAGGAAGTGTAGTTTGTCAGCATTTCAATATGGAAAGTTACAAAGAAAATAAGTCCAAATTAAACAAAAATACAGATTACGAGTAATCCACTTAAAGAAACAATTTCTATTTAAAAATTCCGTAAAAAAAAGGAACCGATTCTGTTTCCTGTCCAGTTTTCTCAAGGTATTACTGAGATCTGAAAAAAATAAAAATAAAAACAACATGTGTCCATATAAGGGATAACCTATTATAGAAGAAAAACCAGTGATAAAAGGATTCTTGCTCTGGGTTGAGAGTAACAAGTCACCGAGTTCAGACTTTGCTCAGGATGGTGTGCATCATGTATATGGTCTTCCCAGTCACAGGTTGAGCTTGAGCCTCATACGTTGTCAATCAGGTGCTTCCTGTCTGCTGGAAAACAGAAACAAAGCAAAAGTTAGAATGATGCACTACATGAACATCATATAAACTCAGCATTCGCTCAAATGTTCGTTTCACCTTTGTTGACTTGCACATGGAGACTGGTACTTCAACCAGGCGGTGTGATCGTTTCTGACTGAAAATTCAGAAGTTCTTAAGCCTTTGTTTTTTGTCGACAGGTGTGATCCGTTCTGCAACCAGACAAAAAACACAAACATAAAAACATCAGATGAAGACCCGTTGTTTCAGGGAATTTTCTATCTTCATCCTTTCATTGTTCCTTTTGGGAGAAACATGTTTCTCTTTAGATTTTTTTTTTTACTTTTTGACCAGTAATTCAGAATAGATGACACAAGATAAACTCAATGCAGAAAGTCAAACAGAAAAAAATCCCCAAAAATTCAAAAACAAAGGGTTGATAATATTAAAAGTGAACAGCCCTTATTTGGTGTGTATATCTCCATCAACTGATGGTTCATAAGATGAACCTTCAATCTGTTTCAGAAAACTGGTTGATCGTTGGTTGAGCTAATGGTTCATACATTGACCTGTTAGAGAAACTCAGGACTCACTTGGGAGCAATTTACCAATTCAGGACAAATTTAGAAAAAAATCTAATATAAATGAATTAAAATATTATTGACATTATGACAACTTCAAGACTTATGCATGTTAAGACTTAAATGATGAACTTATGCTGTTTTGGAAGTTGAGACAATTCAACAGAGGCACGTTTAACACACTTTGATCAACATGATTAAAGCAAATTAAAATGGGAGAAGCGCACATAATCAGTTGCATGATGTACAAATGCATTTGCAACTTGCTCAAAGGAATGAGAAACTCCTTCTTTGATGTGCAGAAGTGACACAATCATTTGAAGATTGAACTAGTAGTTTTAAGAATTTAAATTCCATTCTTAGAAATGCACCCAAACTGAGAAAAACTGTAAAACTGTAAAATATTTAATATTTAAATTTCCTTATCTTAAGGAAACTGTTATGGACCCAGTGACTTTAATGTAAGTATTTTGGGGATGACAGTCAAGAGTCAAAGAAAAATATTAAATATTAGCTCTGATGCAAAGCTTTATACTTCCCAGTATTACCAAAGTACTGAAAGAAAAACTAATGTTTTCTTCACAGTTTTAACTTGCGTACATGAACATTTCACAAAGTAATTCAAATGAATTACTGAACCAAACTTGAAAAAGTTGCTTCTGCCGTTAACAATAACTTTAACGATAAGCAGTATAAAGTTGACCTGAAATAAATATATCTCTACAGTCGTTCCTACAGAAACATTAATGGAAGTGTTGCGTCTGGGAAAATTAGCATTAAATGTTCCAGCAAAAATGTCTAGCTGCAGTGCATGTACATAAACAGCGTGGCTCAGAAATTACAGGGAAACATTTATTTATCGGTTGGTTAAAGTTAGCTAACTTCAGTTAAAACTGTGAAAGGAGCTCACCTGTGATGCAGAAATGTGTTGTCCTTCTACTTCTTCTCCTGAACGTGCAAAAGTAGCAGAAACTTGATTTCGAAAACAGTAGCTGCTCCCTGATAAGGACCAGGCCTACAGGGCTCTCAGCACCATGAGCTAGCATCTGCTAGCTAGCAGCTTTAGCTAGTGCACTGGTACTGTAAATACTGTGGTGAGTTCAGGACGCCCAGAGCCACGGCTCAACTGCCGGATCAGAGTTAAAAGAATCTTGCTGCTGATGCTGCTGCTGGATCAAGCAGAAATACAAACTTGAGAACTGTTTACATGACAAATAACCACAATAACAAAATGAAAAACGCTCTAGATAATTCTCAATTAATAGCAGACTATTTAAAACCAAGTGTGGGATCTGTGAAACTTCAATGAAGGACGACTTTGCATCTGGATCACACTAGAACTGCTCTTTATTGAAGTTTCACAAATCAGATAAAGGTTTCATAAATCCCACACTTGGTTTTAAATAGTCTGCTATTAATTGAGAATTATCTAGTCCAGGTTTGAAGAGTCTAGGTGATGTAGTTTTTTTAGCTAGAGTAAATTAAAGATGCTGACGGTAGTGAAAAATTAGGTGGAATCGCCCTTTAGCCATTTCCTGAATTGGAAGCTGCAATTGGAAACCAACTTCGGCTTCATCCAAACAGCAGGGGCTAACATGCAGTTCTCTTAATGCATGACAAATCTATGGTTGGAATAAAATTAAATAATCCCAAATACATCATTTAATAAAAGTCTCTTGTAAATGATGGTGGCGTCTGCGGCTGTAGGAGTTTGCCTTGCAATTGGTGGATTGCCAGTTCGCTCCCTGGTCTACCTTTGAGATTTCAGTTTGGTGTATAAAAGGCATTATTAAAAAAGAAACCAAAATATCACACTAGCATTCTATTCTTTGTAAAAATTACTTTTACAGTCTGGTTTACGGTTTTACATTGTAGATATAAATATCAGCAAAATTAAGTCATTTTGGCCGATTAGTACCGTTAATTTTAGGGTAATTAACTGCTGGCAATATTACAATATTTTTCTAAGAATTTTACAATTACTTATATTTTTACAATATATTTCTGTTTTCTACATTTCATGACTGTCAAAATTACTCAAAATATGTTTATTGAGTTATTGTAATTCCATGTATTTTCTACATTAATATAATGCTTTTCCTACAGTAATAAAATATTTTGGATATTACGGTCAGTAACTGTTGGTATTTCACAATTTTTTTACTGTAAATTTACAGTTTTTTTTTACAGTGTAGTGCATCAGTATCTTTACATTCCTTTGCTGTAAATTTGGGGCTATTAAGAGATACTTTAAGTCTATGTTAACCTCTAAAGAGTTATGTTTGTGTTTACTAATTATGTAATGGCATTAATGAAAGAAAAAAATAAACATAAAGTATGAAGACTCAGAAGACAAGTCATCAGCAAAGTACCTCAGTATCCAAGAATGCACCAAAAACTGTGAAAACTGCAGGACAACAATGTGTTGTTGTCCTGCAGAAGGCAGGTCAGAGGATGGACAAAAACAGATGGACAGCATCCCCATAAATAATAGTCAACACTTTATTCAACCTGGTGGGATGGCGCAGTATGAGATCTAAAATTTAATTCTTTTAGGCAACTAGAATCACAATAAGCCATCTGCTCACTCAGTTTAGAAAAAATCTCTAATGACTGATAAGGATAAGGAAAAGACATCTTACTTTGGATGTCAGAATAGAGAACAAGCACAGCAAAGAAAGTAACATGACTGAATGTGACTTGAAGTTAATCCCCACTTCGGCAAACACACTTGGATCACATCTGTTATGTAAATGCTAAATATAGAAAAAAAGTTTCCATTTCCTGACAAGAGCAGAAATGGCAATAAGTTTAATCTAAAACAGTCTGAAATGATTCAAAAACACCCATGATCATCAGTGGCAACTCATTTTCATGACTTGATTGGCTGAGCATCACACATTGCAATCACGCTGGCATACTCACTCAATGTCTGAATACTGACTACAAGACAGTAGTCATTTAGTAGCCAGTTTTTCTTCAGTTTGTGTAAAAGCAGCAGGTCAGGCAAACCTTTTGAAAATTGGACATCATACTGACACAGTTTGGGATCAAATGATGAAATGACGGTGTAGACTGTCAACACACTGAAAAAGATCATAGGCATTTTTCCAGTCTAGTCCTCCCCGATGTCTTTACAATGACTCATCCTTAAATCTAACACTATGCTATGCAGGTCATTCGCTCACCTCAAGAGGCTAGATGCTTGAAAATGAAAGTGAAATTCAAGACATTGTTTATTCTCTGGTACATATTTGATCATACAAGGGCACTTGAGTCATGATGCAGAACATTACCATTATGCACCAGTAATCTCAATGTAAGGGCATTATTCGGAACAAGAGGGATCTGGGCAGATCTGCAAATCTATAATATCCCCAACATCAAGCGAAGCCTAATTCACATCATATCTCTAAACTTAATACCTGGCCTAAACGAGGTGGACCATGATATTAGGACCAGGCTGTCTTTGGTCCCCATAAGATTCACCACTTTTCAGAGGGATAATAAAAATATGCCACAAAAGGTCCTAAATAGCATAGCTAGAAAAGTACACGCACACACACACATCTGAAAACTCTTCTTGAGATTCCAATGATGCTTTGGACCAATCAGTCTTTTCATTGTTTGAGAGCAATCTACATAGCCACAGTAATGTAGTTTTCCATGAGAAACAAATGTGTAGACGAATGAACTCACTAATGGACATATAGGACTAACGAACTGATAAAGAGACAATGAGCAGGGAATAAGGTCTTGAAATACAAACATTCTGCATATCCTACTTTTTTAACTTGCTTATCTGGAACCAAAAAAAAATAGATAAGCTCCTTACTGCTCCTCACTTTTTCAGATTAGGAGCCCTGTAGAAGAATTCCACTTTGACTTTGGCCACTGTCTCAGCAGCTGTTAGCCTTATCACAGAAGGTGCTCTTTCTGAGCGCTTTTATTGTTATCTATTTTCTGAGGAAGTTAAAGTCAGCAGCTAATTTTATCCTTTCCAGAAGAGAGGCACAATGGCCCTATTTAAATTAACAAGGACAAGAAAGAAAAAAGAAAAAAAAGAAAAAAAAAAAGTCATTGCAGGACTACCCTTTCATAAGATACTGTACCATTATGTATCCTATTATTGCCCGTGGATTCATTCATAAGATTCATCCCAAGTTTGGACAGTAGCTTTTGAAATCAGACCATGTTCATAGCTGAACAAAGGATCAGCCAATTTTAGATATATATATTTCTATTAGGACTTCTCAGTGGCATCGTTGGTAGCACTGTTGTCTTACAGCAAGTAGATCGTAGGTTCAAATCTTTCTGCATGTATTTTGTATGGTCTACTTGTGAATCCATTGGTTCTCTCTGTGTACCCTGGCTTCCTCCTACGGAGAAAACATAACTTTAAGTACTCTGAATTACCCTAATTTATGTGTGTGTGCCTACCCGTACTCTGGCATTATTTTATCCAATTTAAAGCATATCCCTACCTCATTTCTTATTTACAGAGGTTATTTTCTCAGATGCGGAGCTTTTGTGAAATCAAAGCTCTTGTTAACACATAAATTTTCACTATCTGTTGCCAGTGCAGGTTATACAGGACTATCAAAAGGTGGGACAAAATGAAAAACCAAACAAACAAAAAGAAAAACAGTACTGGAGTCAATATTGTCTACCATATTGAAGGATGTATAGGATATGCTTTGTAAATAATCTGACCCCTGAAGGCCTGAAAGCCTTGAATCACTTTCTTGCAAATATGACTTATTTTAAACTAAGGTTGTTGTTATGCTGTTCAGAAGCTTATCAACAGCTGGTTAATTAACAAAAAGAAACCCAAATAAACATACAAACTGCTGCAGTAAAAAAATGTATTTACACTTTTTGCTCATTAATTAACTTCCACAACTAATACACCAACTTCCATTTCAGCTCATTTTACCCATCAGTTTACAGTTTGACTGTTTTAGCAGTCACTCCTAAATCATTTTTTTTACTAATTACAAAACGAATCCAAACAAAGTACTGCCAAACAAAAAAAAAAGTAATTATTAATGAGATCTAAGTGAATGAACAATTAAAATGTCTGTTAACTAGACTCCAGAAAAAGAAGAAATTTTGCCTGGATTGATCATCTGCGCTGCTTTAATCTACAATTTTCATCACATATCTTTTACAGACATCAATCCTAATTTATCCAGATCAAATGATTGCCGTTTTAAACTCTCGTTAACTCGACATGAAAATAAAACAAAAAAAAATGCTTGACAAGCCTTCCCAAAACATTAATATTCAAAAGTGCAGAGATAAGTGCAGACACAGAAAAAGTCTTCAGCATCTTTATTCCCATGCAGCCCTCTTGCTTTGAAAGCTACAATCCTATTTCTACAAACACCTCGTCTTGTTTTCAGCACTGTATTCCCATGTCTTTTGCTCTTCCATGTCTCATTTGCCAACAGTTTTTATGTTTTTGCCATCAGTTTTATATTCAGCAGCCTCCTCTGTTCAGGTGAAAACATTTAGAGATCAGAGTGTAACATCATTTGGAAGAACAAAGCAAGCATGTTTATTCTAGTTCAAATACCACAAATTGTTGATGAACCAAAATGTTAATGCCACATCGACTATACAAAATATTGCAGAAATGTTACATCCAAGATTCTTTATCTTCATGCGTGAGAGTTCAAAGTATGAGGATCACTCATTTTTTTTTACTGTTTTGTACTAAACTCAACCCCCAAGGTCCCATATTGAATGTTTCCAAGATTCCTTCACTTCAGCTGTTTCCACTTTCTAACCTTCCTCCTATTCTACTTTTCTCCTTTCCAAATGACATTTTGTCATTTCATTTCACATTATTCAAATACTGTCATAAATATTTATGCCGACTTCTAAGAGTAAAATGAGGCAAATATGTGTTAGAGGCCAGGCAAGGCTTTCTGCTCTGCCTTTGCTGGTCATGGAAATTATTTAGCGCAACATCTGAATAGCAATTATTTGCTGTAAATGAAAGTCACTATGACAGGTACAGAAAAGAGGGTACATTTTATTGTCACTGCCCAAATTTATAAGCTCCATTTTAAACCCCTCAAACCTGGTTTAACTGACAATTGTTATCGTACCACATTTCAAAATCCCATTTCTCTACTCAACACAATTATGTATAAAATGTAAATATGGTCTTCAAAGAAAAAGTCGTACATCTTCGCGTATTAGGTATTTTGTGCTTTTGCATTATACACATCACCGTGGAGTGTAATATTGTGCTGGACATTTCAGAGTTAGTGTGAAAATCTGTTTTTACATAAATTTATTTTTACCAAAGTTACCACTTTTATTTAAAAGGTTACTGTGAAATAGAAAATGTGTTTCTCGTACAATTTTTTGCCAAGCAATTCAGTCATTTCACTTTCAACATGATAGAGCATATCATGGCAAAGGGGATATTAAATTTCTGCAAGGTGTATATGTATACTTTTATAGGTTGCTTTTCCAGCAAATACCAGATTATTATAAATACCTCAAGTTAAGTAAAGCGTTGGGTCCAGTAGTCTCTGAAAGATCACTTTTTGTCTCATGAAAATTTGTTGGCATTTAAACAGCTAAAGCTTTTAAATGTCACCAGGCTAGAGGATTGGTTCTGGTAAGTCATGTGCAAAATCAGATAATAGATAACATGTATTTGCCAATGTTGTTTGAAAAAGTATCTGTGCAGGAGAGACAATTTTTGGGTAAAGGTTTTATGTTTTTAATGCAAATATATTGCTTGGATGACATTACATTTCTCTCTTGTTTAGGCTTCAAATAGATCACTAGCATATCTTTCTAATAGTAACATTATATTACAACATAAAAATGACATTCCGCCTAGAAATGTGTCTTTTGCTTCTTTTCACAGATTTATTAAAGCACGCACTGGAAAATTGTTCCAAATGAGTTGTTGCTAACGCCTCTATAAAGGAGCAGGAACAAAGTAAGGAGACTTTTTTTTTATAGCTTCATATTTTTGGTTGTACATTAAAAGGAAATATCTGTAAATATACGCCGAGTAACATAAAATAGCTATGCTGAAAAATAACTTGCGTCTGAGCTCTAACATTTATTTCAGCTCAGTTTAATGAACAGAACTCATTTTATTCTTGAAAGTTCTTAATTCTATAGCCACAAAGTGAGAACAATTCAATTCTAATCTGCAAGTTACAAATGCATTTCAATAATGTTTATATAACCCTGTTCGTGAGAGATAACACCTTGATACTTCCGAAGACACCGCGTTGTGTTTTTTTTAGGGTTGTTATTGGAAAGAAGTTTGAGGCAGGAGTCGAACACACACGGCGGTTGAGATCGTGTTTACAGACCGTTGTGTTTATTTGGCTGAATTGGCTGGGGCTTCACCTTCAGAATCACAAGCAAACACTTTGTATTAACATGAGTCTCATTTAAGCAGTTATTGTTTTTGTTTGTTTTCAAATACAGCATATATTAAAAAGAAAGAAAGACAAAGAAGAACGATACAAAACAAAACCAAAAACAACTACTCGGACATTAAACGTAACGTTTGGCCACAGTGAGGAGCTGGCGGTCAGTATCGCTTACTTTCAGAATCACAAGCAAACACTGACCGTGCCAGCCCAAAAGTATCAGAAGCCAACGTATGGCGTCCATCAAAGTACACACTACACCAAGTTCCAGAACCAAAAAACTAATCTAACATCTCGATGGCCTCCGCTAACATATTTAAGGCACTGCTCTATATTTACGAATGTTCTCATCTCATCTAAGTGAGCTGGACTTATTTTGTGGGACAGACAAAATCCTCAGTCTCCGGTTGGTGGACAGGTACCCCAAAAATGTGCAAAATTTTTTTCAAACTGTTTTGTTTATTCTTAAAAAAAAAAACATTTATTCTGGGGGAGAGGGCTGAATATACATGCACCCCACACTTTCACTTTCAGTCTATAGGAGGTCATTCATTTAGCAAAGTGGGTTGAATCAACAAATTGTATTGATTTACTGAGTTGCTGGCCAGCTTTGACTTCCATGTAAACAGCCTAAAAAGCTTCTCTTTGCTCTTTTAAACCTGGGAGGGAAACAAGGAGACAATGACATCCCTGATGGTAGAGTGATCGACTCTGTTTAGGTCCAAAAAACTCTACATCAAGAAAAGGTTACATAATGCCAGATCACAATAAGTCCCTATACATGCTAAATATTCAGATGTTTGCATCTCCACATGCATAAGACCTGTTTTTTGTAATATGCTGAAAATATATCAGAAAATACTTTTTATGTACAACCCAGAGGAGTGAAACAATCCTACTGAGATTGAAATGTCATGTTCCTGAATTTATTTTTGGAAAAGTCATTATCTGTAATTTCATTATTAATAATGATGATGCTCGTGTTGCCATTTAGAGTTTTTGGTGCTGTTAAAAAACTCTAAATGGCAACGCCATTTAGAGTGCTATCATTTGTCCTGTTCCTTTTTTGCCCACCTACATTGATGAACATTCATATCTGTAAGATTTTGCTCAGCACCAGTTTGTGAGATAAATCTAAGGGATTGCTTGGTGTTGTAGAACGAGTAGAACCTGGTTAAGTCTTTTTGATCTCTGGATCGATTTTATGTTTGTATCCTAAATCAATGTTTAATATGGGTGAATATTTGTGCAGTCATTTATCTCATGTTAAACTTTTTTTTTTTCCTTAATTTTCATTATTTTTGCAAAATTCAAGTTTCACTTTGAAATATATATAATTTTTGTCAAAAAAAATAACATTTGTTGATCATGAATAATTTGTACATAGATCTGATAGACGCATTTTGAGCTTTCGGTTTAAATTTGGTTACAAAACATAACAAAAGCAGTCTTAGAAGAATTCTTATTACAGAATTACAGTTGCAGTAAGCTGAACTTAACGAAGAAAGAAAAATAGAAAAAAATAGTGCAGCTTTGACTTCCAGTTGAACCAGATTAGGTCCATTACACTTGTCATCTCTAATAATAAAATTTATTCAATTTTACTGATCTGAACCTCTTGTCTTAGCCTTACTTTTCCAAAGCTTTATCAGGTAGTTCATCAATTTTATCAATCTAAAGTTACTACAACTCTGTTCATGCCCTTTGTTCTTGAAAATCAGTAGCACACTCCTCCAATCATACATCATCTCTCACTGTCCTGAACAAACTGCCTTTTCACACTTTATCCTCCCCAAAGCTGCCCCAACTTCATCTTTACTAATTTCCTTTACTTCCTGATGCTCTATTACTGCTCCATCTGTCCTCCTCTCTCTCTCATTGTACTCAGTTACAGGCTGCTCAAAGTATTCCATCAACCTTTTCCACACAGTCTGTTCATTTACCATATCATTCCTTTCCAGAGGCAGACTGGGGGGAAAAAATGGTCTGGGAATTCCTGAGAGACTGGCCCACCTTCAACTGCTTGGTTGAAATTTTAATGAGGCCGACAAACACATATACACATACATAGTTATTTTGCTAATGTGACTGTTTTTATGGTTACTTGGCCAATATAATTTGCAGGAACAATATGCATACACACATACACATAGCCTGTAAAGTAAAATATTTCATATAATCTAATATAAAGCTGCAACATGTGAGCTTTCTGGCTGCCTATTGCTTCACCTGGGTTGTCATTCCACAGTCCATGCAAGACACTATTGTTGATTTGTAAAGAGGCATGTAAATAATATGCAACAGCCATAAAAACAAAACCATTGTAAAGTTAGAAAAATAAAACAATGCTCCCTGCAGGCGCCTCTGCTCGCTGGTAAGTTGGTAGTTCTCGGTGTGCAGGACTGGGTGTTTGGTGTAGGTGCTGGCTCACTCCTAGTGACTGCTTGGCTAGACCTGGCTCTGTCGGGTCTCTGGTGAGTGGTCTGCCTTTGGGGCTCAGGTTTCTGTGTCCATGGTTGGATCCGCCTCTGCAGACCCAGAACTAAAGGAAGGATCACCAAACACGTCAGGAGTTTTTACTTGTACTTTCCTGGACGGCTTTCTTTTTTTTTATATCGTTCAAATTTTCTGTGGTATCAATATATATATATATTTTTTATTTTTTATATTTGCTATCACTGCTCCATTTTCATGGCTAATGAAGACATATTTAGGGTGCATTCACACAAGCTCTGTTTAGTCTGCTTTAATTGAACTATAGTTTATTTGCCAAGAAAGTCTGCTTCATTTGTGTAAACAGTCTTCCCACAAATGAAAGTGGAATGCACAATTGAACTCTAATGTGGATGATTCTGATGTTGATTGACATTTCAGATTTTCTTTAACAGAACAGATTTTCTTCATTCATGATGCATAGGCATAATGCTCTGAAATCATAAACAAAGAGGAGTAATAACTAGAATCTAATTCCTCCTGAAGCAAAAGCTTTTCTCTAAGGCCAGAGGTCAGTAATAAACTAGAGACATGGATCTGTAGCCATGAAGATAAGGCCATGAACCCATTACCTGAATCCTAATTGAGAAGGATGAACAGAGAGAGCGCATACAAAGAGGGGAAACAATCAGGAGGAGTGGATGGAGTTGATTTTTTTACCTCTTCCAAAGACCACATAGTATAGTCAGACCTGTCAAGATTACTTCATGTGCTCTACACAAAAGTGCAACTCTGAAAGTGGTAAGGGACAAAAAACTGGGGTAAAAAGATCAAGTAAGGTCACTGTACAAGCTAGCCATCCATTCCTTTCATTTTGTTCTGCCCATAGTCAGAAGGTGACGACAGCTCAAATCAGCAGTCAGGTGTTGTGAGCACTGGTCACCAATTAAAGATCAATTAACATTAATTGAGGCTAGACATGGTAATCAGAAACACAATGATGTATCAATTAAAGGGGTGGCATTATGTGTGTGCCAGGCACATGGTGTCATTTTATAGCACAATCAAATAACCAGGTTGCCTTCAGTAGTTTTAAAAATGCTGTATATATCAAACATAACTAAAGAGAAATTTTACAACTTGAAATTCGCTTCTGCCTCTTTAAACTATTGTTTCCAGAACTCCGCCTTCTGCACATCATCACAACAATACTCCTCCATTATGCCCTTTAAAAATATTCTTAGGATCACTGAATAGTCTGGTAGAAATGTGGGGAAGGTACATGGGAGGAGTGCATAGTGAGGCGGAAGCTTGGCTAGCTAGTGAAACTCCAAGGAGGAGCTTTGGGTAAATAGGCAGTGCTTTGAGTGAGCAAGTGTTTAGGTATCCCAAAATGTCTTCCACAGAAGACTCCAGAATTCCTCATACATGCATGAAAGAGTCAAAGCAACACTCCAGGTATGTTTTTGATGAGGCTAATAACATTACAACATGACATAAAGCAAGTTAATGCATTCTATTACATTCTATAAACAGCCAGGAAACTCTTATAGTTCATAAATTTGTTTAAACATACAACATTTTTACCAGGTGTAAACAGAAGTTTGTAGTCGCATAAAAGTTAAGTTCTTAATACAGTAAGGTCAAAGGAAACAAGATGACTGACTCACAGTAGCCTTTATAAAGTGTTTGAACAGCAACTCTTGTCTGACAGGATATAGATAAAGTATGAGTTTTGATGTGTTTGCTCCTTCCCCCTTTGGATAATTTGTTGACTGAAGTACTAATAATAAAGAGGGCTGTTTTTTTTTTTTTATCAGCAGCCACTACTGTTGCTGCAGAAAATTTTAGTCCCTAATGGCTTACACACATCTTGTAATGCAATGCTGAGATGTATTGATACATTCAGTAACAACAAGGCTCCAACAGCAAAAACATAAAAACTTCACTACTTACTTTTAAGAAATATCATTCTGCAAATTTTTTACTCTATTTTTTTTTTTTTTTTTTGCAGCTGTGTGGAGAAATATAAAATCTCTCTTTTTGGCTTTCCTTCTAGCTTTGAACCTCTGTTAGTTTTTGGATGCACCTCGACAGATGGAGATTTTCTTTCAACAGCTGGATTCAGAATGGCTCATTTCCTGTGTAAAATGAGTATACAAGAAATTGATTTGTAAATATGCACTGCATTTAGTTAGGATGATGCATAATGCAAGTCTTTCTTTTACCTTCTTTAAAAACTAAATGCAATTTTTTATGTTTTAATGAAAAATGAGATTACAAAGTCAAACTATTAAATTACCCTTAACATTTTAAAATAATTTGAATATTTACATAATTTAAACCTTTACTTCACTCCAAACTAGATAGGAAAAACTAACATCAATTCTTATCTTAGTTCATAAGAATTTTCTCTTATGTGTACCAAGTTTAACATTTAAAATGGAATGATTTAGCTTGTGCACAATTTAATCTGACAATACTGTACAAGTCAGATAAGCCAATTGCTGTTTTTTGCATTAAATCCCATGTGAAAATGAATTCATGCCAGTTTGAACCACCTCCTCCTCCAACGAACTAATGAGACCCAAAAAAACAAACAAAAAAAAAAACAACAACAAACAGAGTTCCTCTTTTAAATGCAATGAGAATTTTATAACAACCTCATCCCTATGCAGAGTTTCAAAAAAATGGATCTAGATTGCTTGAAGTAAAAGTCAACAGCCTCGATTATGAAAAGAACCTTTGCCTTCTTTGATTTTGTTACTAATGGCCCATAACAGACAAATAATACCTGGTGAGCTGTTTCAGGGTTGCCATTTTCACATTTCATGTAATGCATTTTTTTATAGGATTCCTGACTGATATACAGACTCCATATTAAAATGAAGGTGCCATAAGAATCAAAGACTGTTATTTTCTTTGCAAGGTAGCAGACTAAAATGACACTTAAAAAGGTTGTTTCCCCCCCCCACTGCACAAAAACAATTAATGCTAAAGGTTGAATTTTTTTTCTTTCAGGTTTTTTCACAAGGTGAAAAAATAACTTACGACGTCACCTGCTTTTCTCACTATCTTGACATTAAAAGCTGCCAACTGAAGAACTCTGAGGCTGAGACTCTTCTCTTCACACGCTGTCTATAATGCAGCACCTTAAATTTTTACACAAATGATAGAAGGATGAAAGGATTTGCAAATTCTTTAATCTTCCTTGGTAGAATCCTACGCATTCAAGGTCAGCATATGAAAGGAACAGGCTACAAACATTGCAAAATAAATTACGTTATGTTCTAATATGCCTTTTTTCTAGTTCTTCCTGGGTTTTCAAAGAGACAAAATGTCTTTGGTATTTTCACTCATCCCATTTTCCATCACATTTATATTTCAAGCAAAAAGCAAAAGAAGAACATTTTCTGAAACAAATCAAAGATTTGATGGAATCCCATTTTACTAATATGGTGAAAAATATGTTGAAGAGTCAAAAGAAAACTTAAAACTGGATGTAAGGAACACATATGACGATATAATATAAATGATCAGATGTTGATGATCTGCTACAGCGTAGAGATTGTGGGAATACTCATAGAATACATTCTATAAGTAGAAGTTCAACTAGATAGTTTAACTTTTAGGTAACATCTTAAATGCTTTCCAGCAGTTAAGTTGGTAAATTATTACCATGATATTGGCATAGTACAGACCAGGGGACCTCACCCCGTGGGTACTGTGACTCTAATAAAATCAAAAAAGAAATTGTTTTAATTTTAAAGACAATAAGAAAGGGTGGTTTAAGTAGTTTTTCCGAATGTTTTGATGCAATATTTGCACAGGCTATTGAACATAGGTGAATGACTGAAGGTAGTGTAAAGTGCTTCGAAGTCCACTGACTTGAAAAGGCACTATATAAGTACAGGTCATTTAGAGTAGCTACAACAGAAGGGCACCAATGGTAGACACTTTGAAAACTTTATTTTTCTTCCAATTATATGCTTTACATTTTTAAGTGGGCTATGGCTCATTCATCTGGATTCATTGTGGAAAAAAGAACTCGTTTTACTTTGCAAGAGTTAGATGAGCCTTCTAGCATCTATACCTACTTGTCTGTGCACCTCGTGGGCACCTGGTGATAATCGCTAGTGGAATTGGGCGAGAGGCAGGGTACACAATGGACAAGTCACCTGTCCATCACAGGGCTGCTCAGAGACACACAGGACAAACAACCATGAACATTCACACACGAGGGATAATCAACTGATTTTAGGAGGAAGCCAGAGGACCCGCAGAGAACCCACACATGTACAGGAAGAACATGTAAACTTTATGCAAAAGGACCCTCAGCTGGGATTTGATCTGCTTTCTGCAAGACAACAGTGCTATCAAGTGCCCCACTGTGCTGGCCTAGATGATTCATTTTCTTCTAAAATCTGACAAAAGAAAAACATTTCATATTTAATTTACCTTTCCAAAGTTTTGTTTTGCAGCTCTAGACAAATTTGATTTTGTAGCAACTGGGGGTGGTGGGGTGACTCTTTGAATTGAAAATGTTACTCATCTGTGACACAGTTTAATTATTGTTGCTTAAAAATAAACTTAAAATAAACAGCATATTTATTTGGAGCACTATTGATTAACTCCAAGCTTTTTGATTATCCATCAAACTCGTCTCAGATCTCACTCCAGCTTCAAGGTAAAGGTAGTGAAAGCATATCAGAAAATTTCAACCACCAAGGAGCACTGTTTATTGTAAATGTACAATAGTTGCAATAGTCCATTTATAACTGCAAGGAAGTATTTTGAAGAGGCTTTGTTGTCACCGCATGCAGAAAGAAAGTTTTTACTAGAAGGACAACCAAAATAAGGTCACAATGGTTTTCTTAGTGGCAGAAAATACTAAAAAAAAAAAAAATAAAATAAAATAAAAAAATATATATATATTCAGGCACAAATAAAACTGAGATAAACAGAATCCTGAGAAGTGGGATAACCAACTGTACGCCCAAAGCTGCATCTGTAATCCTGTCAGTCTGTCTACATATGACGACTGATACACTCTCTTTGGAGAGACTTGTTAGACAACCTCAAGACAGATTGTTTCTCTGCTCTGCTGACGGCATTTAATCTCGCAACCACCCACCATTGTTGCCATCAGTCTGCTCTACTTTACTGTCAATAAATGTCTATTCAAAGACTGAACGGTTTTTTTGTCCTCTTGCCTCAGGCTGTTTGTTAATCTGATAAGAATGAGGCAGAGCAAAGACACTTGCCCATAGTCTTCCTCTGGTTGATTAACAAAGGTTGTTTCCTGAACCACAGCAAAAGCTGCTGGGGAGCCTGTAGAAAACAGTTCTGTTAAGGCTGAGTTCTCAATCATGCATTTGGATTTTAATCTGCATAACACTGCAGGAAAATAAAGCCACCTCCCCAACTAATTACATCTTATTGTTGTTGGGTAAGGTATAGTCAGCTTGCTGAAGGAATACATTTGATCCTGGGCCAAATTTTTGTTTGGCTTAAAAGACAAAAGGAGAGAGCCAAGTGGAGTCAAGCAGTGTGCAGGCGGTGATTTCTCGCTTGGTGCCTTATCAGTTTACCTTTGTTCGGCCATGGAAGTCTGAGGTCTTCCAAACTGACTGTGGATCCTCAGTCAGTTTGCCACAAGCTGACTGGCGAAAAGCTTATATCACATTTCCTCCTGAGGACCAGAGAGTTTCATACCCAGCATAAGAAGACACTTAGAGGATGAAGCTTGAAGAATTTTGCCATATTTGTGTAAGGTTTTTGTGCAAGCATCTCTTTTCCGAAACATGTTGGTGTTATTATATGTGTAATAATTTGCAGCTTGATTAAAAAAAAAAAAAACAGGGAGAACTGCTTAATTTCTCTTACCGGAATTGCTAAATATGAAACCACATCAAGATCACTGAGAGAGCACAGAAGAAACGCTATCCTGCATTGATTTAACTGCAACATACCTTAGTCATAATAACCCTAATTCATAATAAATTAACATCTAATCAGTACATCTGAACAAGGTATTTCAGCACCACAGATGCAATGCCAAACATGTATTGCAATCTAGATGGAAAACAGGGGTGATACAGTATGTTCCAAATGTTGATCTAAGCAGTGGTCAATTCTAATTTTCTGTTGAAAGCAGAATCGATCAGTATTGGTATTAAAAACCGCTATGTTTCAATATCTGTGATACATGTGATAATTCTCCTGTATAAATTCTGTCAGTCTGCCTGAGAACCAACTCAGTGTCATGCATGGGGTTGGATAAATTGTGCAGGAGTCATAATAGCTTGTCATGCATACTTCTTTTTCTAGTAACCAGCACTGAATCAAAGGAGGTATAAAAGGCACAGCTGGCCTTCCTGATCTGTTTATGTTAATAAAGGATGTCTCTTCATCTCAGCCCACCCCAGCAGGCTGTTCAAGATACAATAGCTGATGCACAAACAGATTTGAAGCGTGGCTTTAGAGAACCAAAGGATTTCAAATGAGCCTCTTTAAGCTAAGCAAAACTGCAGATAATTTACGAGAATCAGAGCCTCACTTAAGTCTAAGAGAGTCAGTGTGTGCTGTTATTGTGCTGCCACACAATTCCAGTGTATGGGCTTAACTAAATAAATAAATCCATTTATTCAAACAGGAAAATGAAAACAAACAGCAACACGGATGTAGCAATACTTTTTTTATATTGTCCTATTGCTGTTCCTTAAATAAGTTGTTTAGTAGCTCAGAAAGAAAGCTGGTATGTTGATTAAATGTGCCTCTTCTAACATGATGGTATTATTTAGAACAAAAAGGCTTAAGATATTTAGTAGCATAAATCAAACGGAGCAATGATCAATATGTGGGATGATTGGTGGCAAATTGTATCATAGGGTAAAATCTAATGACTTCATTTATTTATTTTTTTTTTCCATGAGAGAGTTTAATGTCTTAATTTTGTGATGACCATAGTTATACTTAGCAATTTGCCTTGAGATATTTCACTGTCAACAGTTTTCACAAGGAGAGTTTGGTCAACTGTTGTTAGTTTTATCTGATAAACTAAATTTGTTTTCTTTAGTGTGAATGATGCATAATAGTTGAATGCCAACAAATTATGATGTTGTTAAGCCTTCAATGAACAATGTAGAACTCTCCAGTAGAGGCAGCTGTGAATGAAAGACATTTCAGACATAAAAATACCCAATTATAAGAACACATCCCACAGAAGATCCTGACCTTTGTGCACGAAGGTCACTTCTCTACTATGAGGAGGGAAGAGTGAATTAAAATAAGTACAATAAAACCAACAGCTTCCCGCACAAGATGATACATGATGAAGAATCCTCGTCATACTAATTGTTGTTTTCCCGGTGAGTGACTGGTTTGGTTGAAAGGTGGAAAACCACAAGGGTGAGATCTGATGGAATAACGTTTCTAAGGAGGACATAAATATGCACTCTGCTACAACTATATTTTTAGAGTCAACATTTGTTTTCTGTACCAGTTTACTTTAGTTTCTGTTTGGAACATCAGTGAAAAACAGTAAAATTGTCTTATTTTTTAATTATTTAATCATTTTACCTTTGTCTGATACGAATAAAAATTATTTGATAATCTGAAACATGACAATAAGGAATCAATGGATGGATTACTTTTCGAAAACCTGTAACTAATATGCCAGTTAGAAGACTGTGCGGAGTTAAACTACCATGTACAAGCAAATTTTGTGCAAATCACAGACTGCACTATGACCTACTGATCCATCTGTGTGGCTAAAGTGTGTCTGTGATGCTGTGCAGACTGTATGAATGAAACTCTGTGCCCTCTTGACAAGCCTCACAGTTTAAAAAAAAACAAAAACATTTCCACTGAACTCCAGTTAAGACCCTAATGTCCTCAGGCTCCCAGGCTGTGCCTGCTGATTGCATATAATGTGTTTTGTATGTGACAGAACAAAACCTTCATCTCTAAAAATAGCAACACACCACTGATTCACCCAATGATTTGTTGAAGTATTTTGTAGCATATGTGGTTTTCTTCACTGTTGAATGATGTCTATTTTAATTGCTAAATGTTCTGAGAGCCTGAAATGATATTATAATCCGGCCCTGTGCTTTTACCTTTTATCTAATTATTATCCGATATCAATATTTATTTACTTTTCTATGTTTGACTTCTAATTCAGGAAATGTGTTAACTTTAAACGCACTAAATTAGTTTGCTGTTGAAATAAATAAATAAAATGTTTTGTTCATACATAGTATCTTAATGTAACATATAAAAACTTAAAATATCTTGTTTAACAGATGCAGTAACTTCTTGATGACAGGAAATGAATTTGTGCAAACTGCACATTTTAAGACAACTTTGTCTTAAGTGTAGCAGACACATGAAGAAGGTACCGGATTGTTTAGTCATTTCTTTTTCTCTGCATCACTGGTCTGTGTGTAAATACCGCATGAGGGTATGCTTAACCATCATATTTTTTTTGAAACCTTTAAAAGTCTAGACCTTTTTGACCCTATTACATTTATTGCTCTCTCTGCAAAGAATTTCCTTTACTGATTAAAACAGTTTAATTGCGTAAATAAAACATAAAATCTCAGTGTTTCAGTTTGGAAAACTTGATTTATTGTGATAAAAAGAGAAGTTAAAAACCATCAAACTATCCTACATAGGGCCTTAGAAAACAGTAAGACCTATTTATAATGTCGGTTCACATGCAACATAAGTTGAACAGAGAAATCTTCTTAAAAACTTCCAAAAAAGATACAGTTATTTTACTGTTTCATGTCACATACAGAATGGATGCAGAAAATCAAGCTTATTTTAAAGTCATATTTTTATCATTATTTTTGGAAAATTTAATTCTGAATGCTCCTTTGATATTTGTACTAAATTCAACACTGATGTCAAGGTGGAAAGATATAAGTCTGCTGTTGCTTCAACAGTGTTTATCTGATGAAGCAACAACAACTGTATTGTTAAATATAGCAAACATTTGGATGTACAAAATAATTCTTTATTATATTATTTTTATAATTTCAATGTGCCTCTCTGTTTGATATGTTATGTTATGTTTGTATTTCAACATGTTGTTGAAATACAAACATATTTCAACAACATGAAATATGTTGTTGAAATATAAACATATTTCAACAACATATTGAAAAAGTTGTTGTTGAAACAACTTTTCATAAAAAGCATACTTGCATGTAAACTATCTTGCATCTGAGTGGAGTTTTACTAGCATTTAAATACATATTCGGATAAAGTAAATAAAAATTTACTATGAGCTCAACCCAATGCTGACAATGTCAGTCACTTTTGAGTCTTTACTGGATTTTGCTGTGTTTTCTGAAGTAAAATTCAGACAAGCAGAGACATCATCGGTTCCCTTGTGAATTCTCCATTCAGGTCGCTGTTTTAGTTGGTTCCAGTATGATGAACTGTTCAAACTGTTTAGGAAATCTTGACCAGTTTGCTGTACTTTTATTTAATTTAATTTATTCAAGCTGTTTAAATTGCCGCCATCAGAATGTTTAACATACGCAGGCACATTCAGGCAAGCAACCAAATGTTTTCAGAGCCAGGTTGCAGTCAATGTGACGGACAATATCAACTAGCAGAAACAAAACGCAGAGTTTTCTATTTCAACAACAGAAAAAAATATTTGGTTTTATACCATTTTTTATGTATGAACACACTGCTCCACAGGGTTAAAATGGCAATTTGATCAACATTTAAAAAAAATCATAGCAGAGAGAAAATTAAAAAAGAAGATCTGAGTGCTTTTCATGAATAACAGCAAGCTGCTTCAGCAGTGATGCCAACATCTGTCCTAATTTTGGACCATCCGCTACACCAACACACCACACAGAAATCTGAAAACAATATCTATGCAACCTGAATTGCATTGATTGAGTTGATGCTTGCAGTTGCTCTGTCACTGGAACAATTGAAGTGCATGACTGTAGTTCATTACAAGAACGCAAACCAACCATATCACTGTCACCACATCACATGAAAAAACACAAGTAAGCAATGAAAACATTCCTGTGCAGAAGGAGGATGATGGGATTCAATGTGGGAACAACATTATGCAGAAGAAAAATGCATACTGCACATGGGGCGCCTCTGACCCCCCACAAAACCGCATATGTTGTGTAAAAAATAAATTGCATTACCTGCATTTGAAGAGCCACAGATGGAGTTAGTGCAGGTCAGAAATCAGCATCCAGGGAATGCAGAAAAAAACAAAAAAAAAAACAAATAGAAAAACAACAATTACAATCGGAGAGTCACAAAACACATTATTGTAACACTTCAGAAGAGTTTTTCATTTAAATATATCGAGCAGTGGTCTTTTTCGATGAATGATGTGTAGAATGTTTTCAATATTTTCTTCCTAAATACATTAGAATTAACTGAATGCTTTATCAGCAAACATCGTCAGAAGTTGGTATTATGGTGAGATGCTAATTCTATGATTGCTAGTGTATGGATGTATACCATCTAAAGATTAAAGGACACACTGGCCACAGAGGTTCCCAGGGTTCAGAGTAAGAGGAACTACAACACTGGCAGCAACATGAATCACAGTGCACCCCCTTCACCTCCCTTTGACATTTTAAAATAATATATTTTACATTTTATAAAGCAGCACTATCAGTGCAGTATGCAGTTTGAATTTAACAGATATTGTATAACATTTCAATCATTGATTCATGATCCCAGCATATTTTCAAGAAAAAAAAAAAAAAAAATCAACAATTTGGAAAATGGTGAATGACATCCAGCATTTGTATCATTGCTCAAGAGTTGGGAACGGAAAAACAACATTGAAAAAGTAGCTTTGTTCATTAGTTCTCCTACATGCAATGACACACAGAGATTCCCATAGGTTTTCTTCTAAATTAGCCTCCGTCTCTTTGAAACTACCTTGGAACTTTCCAGAGATCCCAGTAGGACACCACAACAAAGCCTGCGGCTACCAGTTCACATTCAAACCAACAAATCTTCCATGCTGACAATAACTAGAGGCAAAATTTCAAATTCATCATAACTTTAAATTGGAGGAGATTCAGTTGGACTAAAAGATGTATTTGACTCTTCCCTGCAGCTAAACATCTTGTGAGAAACTGACATAGTACACTGAGACGTGGGAGAGTAAACAGATATTTAAGTTAAGTTATCTATGCTGTGAGAGCTGAGCCACATCGGGGTTCACATGTCTAAGACTTGTTTATAAATTATTTATGAGTAAATAATGAAAGCTACTGCCACATTTTTCCTTATAGAAAGTTAATCTGAATAACACTCCCAAATATTAATTGTTGCAAGTTTTTTTATTTTCAGATTCTTTTACTTTCAAGTTTGTTTTTGTTGTTCTTTTGTGGCAAATAAGCTTTAGTAAGCATGGCTGGAAGACCACGAAACAGTTAGCCAGTTCATTTATTCAGCCAAGCCTCAGCTAGTGAGTACAGGCTGTGGTTGTAGTTTTACATTGCTTGTGGTTTTAATTAACCATGTGTGGCTCTTAATTTCAATCTGTTCCATTATTTCAGTGTGAGGGGCTTGAGTACAAAATCCACTTTATATCCATCCGACAGGTTCTGCTGTAAGGTAAGATGGCAGAATAAAAAATCTAAAATAAGTAAAGTTGTTAACATTAGAGAAGGTCTATTTCTTCACATCAGGATGCAGTCATGGACAGTTATTAATCAATCAAATTACAAATGTTAAAAAAACTGGATTCTCTTAAAGAAGTTGTGTCAAAATGTTTGCCATCCTAGCCAAAATTGTAAGGACAAGAGCACTACAGTGCCACAAAGTAATTTGACATAATTTGAAAACAAAAATATACTTGGGATATTTTTGAGTTTTATTTTCTCAAGTGTATTCTAGACATGTAGCATTTAATAAAAGAAAGTGGTATTTCTTTTTTTTTTTTTTTTTTTTTTTTAAAAGAGAAAACCTGTCCATTCGTTTTACAACCTGAACTATAAAACAGATTTGCTCAAGCTGTGGTCAGGGACTGAGCAATATCAAAGAGCTCGGGACGCAAAAAGTCCCTGGGCCGCATTTTGAACAACCCTCTTCTAATGGTTTTTTTAATACTCTACTTGAAAGTGCATATATACTCCACTCCGATGGCTCATGCTAAACATAAAACAGACTCAAATAGATATGGTTACTATAGTAACTACACATCAATTATGTACTATAATACCTATAGTTATGTGTAGTTTTGCAAAACTACACGTATCTGTTTGAAATCACAATAAAACAGATACGTGTTTTATTGCGATACATGTTTTTTCTTCTCCTTAAAGTAGAAGAAAAAAAAAAAAGCATTAAGGGCTTCATCTTGCTTATGTTCCCCTGTTTCCGTGCCAATAGGGCATGCACCCATCCTACCCAAAAACAGACACACACAATCTTTGGTTGTTTTTTTTTCTTAAAAAAATAAATAAAAAAAATTCTAAATAGCTTGAGAAAAGAGCCACTGCAGCAGATCATCAAGTGTTTGTGTTCACTCATCTTTCGTACAGTAATGACTTTAGGATGATGAAGAACATTAGCTTCAGCATTAAATCATTAAAGTGATTTTTTTGCAATCTCATAGTGACAAGTAATCTGTGTTTTTAGATCTTACTGAGGGACCAGAGACCAACAGGGAAAACCTCAGTCGAAAAGACGACTGCCAACCACAGCTGCTGTTTCCACTCATGGATAAATACTGATTTGCTTGGCTTCTCATCCCATGCGATAAAAAAAAATACTCTTTACCTAATTTGCACTCTGTTAAATCTGAACATTAATCGGTAAGTTTGGATAACCCAAACACCACTGTGGAATCGCTCTGGCTTGAAGCAAAAAAGAGAACAAAAAAAAATTATGTATTTAATCATTTTTAAGCAGTAAAGATCACTTTTTTTTGTTTTGTATTTGCTTTTAATTTTGTTTTTTCATTATACATTGTCAAATGAAAACATGTTTTCCTTTTAAAAATTCATGAAACAAATCTTGTGCTGATTTTTTAAATCATTATCCATGAATAAATTGCTTTATGATGAAAGTCTAACTAAGCACTTAATAGTAACTAAGCAATTGATAGTATTTAATTTATCCTTGCAGTATCACAAAGGGATATTGCCTGTCTCTAGCAGTCATTGAAGTGTGGCACACTTCAATGACCAGGTCATCAGGCCATAACAGGGCAACAGAGACACACGAGACAAACTACCGTCCGCAGACAAACTTACACCCAGGAACCAATATTGTTTATAGAGATATTTGTGATAAACGGTAAGAAAAATCATCAGATTAAAACAATCTGCATCTTCTCTGTGGGCATGCCTGTGTGAGAACAGAAACAGATAAGACTGCTAGTACCTTATCTCCTGAATGGCCCATCCTGTCAGATTTGACCCAGCTGGCTGTATTTATCTGGGTCACAGCTTATTATTCACATATTTCTTTCATTTTAAACTAGCACTTTAGAAAAGCATTCATATCTGGGCTATCTTCTGAATGATAAGTTTTCTACCAGAACAAAAGGTTCGCTAAAATTGAGTCTGGTTGATTAAATTTTCGTTTGCCACCAGAAAAGCTACGTATAAAAGTATTTCAATACATTGAATATGCCGGTTACCTGTACACTATTATTTTACATAAAGATACATCATAAAATGAGAAAGTATGAAAAAACATATACTTATATAATTGGGTTAATTTTAGTTCATTTATAATATCAAGCACCCTTCTCTTTTGTAAGTGTAAACTTTAGATCAAGTATATTTCTTAAGAGATAAAGTTTCCCCGTCTTCCTTTATGTTTCATAAATTATTTTCTATTGCCCTGTTTAGCTGATTTACGGACTGAAATGAAATATAGAGTATGATTACCCAGATGGTAATACAGTAGTTTAATTTATGACAAAACTGCATCGTTGACAGATTTGTGCTGGCTGCAAAGCAGAAAAGTGTTCATATTAGGCGCAATTTATCACAATTAGACAGCATTTGCATGAATGAAATTTCCTACAGTGATGTCAAAAACACCAAATTCAATATTACAGGGTCTGTTTGGAAAAACAACCACTGAATCACAGCATTAACTGTAGTTGAACTTGAAATCATACTGTAACCCTCACCCTGGACATCAACCAAGTGATGAATAGTCAGCATCTTATTTGCTAAGAAGTTATATTTCAGTCGTGCATAATTATTAAAGTGTACGTCTTTGCTACAGAATATATTTCCGAAATTTGTGTGTAGATTTTGATTCAATCACTCATTGACCATGTTGCTCAGCATGACATGCAGGATGTCTCAGACATCAGAGTCCTCAAGAAGATGCTGGTGGAAAGAAGCAAGCAAGTAACAGCAAGCAACGGATTAAAGCAGTTTGTTTTGCAGCGTAAGTAAACTGCCCATTTTAGAAACAAATGCTTGATAAGTTCTATGGCAAGAAAGGTAGATCAGCTGGGAACAGCTAGAGTTGCCTTCCAGAGGTAGCCATCAGATGTTGCTTCATTTTTCTGTTTTTTCTCAGTCCATCTATTTAACTACATGGGAGGGCAGAATCACTGTAGAACAAATATTACCTTAAAAGCAGTAGAGTGCTGGCAGAGGGCATCGGGTGGGACAGTGCACCTGGCCTTTGTGTAACTGTGTCCCTTAGGATCAAAGTGTTCTACAAAATAATATCTCAGCTGGCTCCAGGAGGCAGTATGTTTTCTTTCCCGCTGAATACATTAAACTGACAGAGAGATGCAAAGCCAAATTTCTTTTAAGTTTGGCACCCTGGTCACAAGCCGTCCTTTAGCTCGTTCCAGACCAGTGCAGGTCATGAGTAGAGGGAGGGTCAGTCCTAATGAGCTTCTCTGAGGACAGACATGTTTGTTGGAGTTTTAACCTGTCCTGTTCTGTGGATGAGCCACACCCCACAGAAATGGATATACATAATGCCAGGTTGTATGATGGCAGTGCAGAAGGTGACCCAGCAGCTCTTGCAGAAGACTATGCTTCCTGTGGCAACTTCTAAAGTTGCCACAGGAAGCATAGTCTCTGCTGGGTCTTCTTTTGGACAGAATAAATATGTGAGGATCATCTCAGGTTGCAAGATGGGTACTTCCTGTGACAGTCGACAGAGTGTTGTTGTGGATGATGAAAGGAGGCAGCATGTGTGTAGAGTTTCCCCTTTAGTTTACTGCCATCTCCACTGTTTTTAGCAGATTTTCCTCCAGGTGGTTCTGACTGCATCAGTCAGACATCTGATCCAACTCCTGTCTGTATGCAGACTTGTCATTGTCCTGGGTCAGACCTATGGCAGTGATGATATCACTGTCATAGGTGATCATATCCACATAGGATACAATATGTATCCTATGACAGTGGTATGATCATATAGTAATGGCCAAAGGGATGAAGGACAAAGCAAATGAAAACAGATCTGGGAGAACAATCAACCGTGAAAGGAATAAGGCAGAATAAGAAAACACAAAAGCAAAAAGGCTAACTCCAACTCAAATAAAACAAAACGTCAGGTTTTAAACTGAGCTAATTTTTGCACTCCGGGC
The DNA here is from genome assembly GCA_903067095.1 of Girardinus metallicus. Taxonomy (NCBI): domain Eukaryota; kingdom Metazoa; phylum Chordata; class Actinopteri; order Cyprinodontiformes; family Poeciliidae; genus Girardinus; species Girardinus metallicus. The sequence goes on along the minus strand of CAEGAE010080370.1, from coordinate 18,891 downwards.
TGCTGTCATTTGCCTTATGATTATAATTTATAATCTGTTTCACGTGTGGTTAAAATGCATACCAAGACAAATCAAGTTGTTTTCAGAGGTCATCTGCATTCATAAGTATAGCAGGGGACGTATTTAAGATGGGATTTTCTCAGCTTTGTTGCTGTGGGGCTGAGCTGGCAATGAAAAGTCTTGGAAATTAATTTGTTATGCTAATTTAGCTGCTGTATTCCCAAAGTAAAAGTCCCAGTGAAGTCAGATGTGGTGTGTGTGTATGAGCACTGCAGAACTAGGTGTTCACACTGAACTGTTAGTGTAATGACTTTAATTACTTTCTTTTTCATAGAATAACAGCAAGTGTGAAGTTAAAAGTAAACAAGTGAATGTCTGACTGTGAAGTGACCACTTTCACCTTATTGTAAGCTTTTCTAACAGTCACACCTGATTACTAAACTGCTAAAGCATGAATCTTCATGAGAGAAGGCATGAAACGAATAACTAAGAAAATGGAGGCTACAGGAACTGACAGAGGAAACTTGGGTAGAAAACTGACATCTTATTTAAAACCTGTCGGACAACAAAACATTTAACCACTGAGCCCTAAGACACTGCGCCTTGGACCAAGTCATGCTAAAATGGCATAAGCAAAGCTGGTACAAAGCTCATGTTTAGATATCGTCCAGCTCACTAAATGATTCAGTGAATTCATAATTGTGAAATAACTTTTCACAGGCAAGCTTTCCTAATTTTATGAACCATTACTTAAACTGTGATAAATGTCACATTCCAAATGTCTGCAAGCTGTGACTGGGTTCTGAGAAAGACATTTGCACAGCAAAACTGCTGAAATCTGGAAGTAAAGCGGGGAAATGGAGCCAATCACAAACTATTTTCCTGTGTCTGTTGATCATATTTTATATTTTTGTTTCCCTCCTGTTAAAAAAGTCCCACTTGGAAAAACATGTCTCAGGGGACTGAACCATTTATTTTTAGAAAAGAATATGCACAGCTGGGTATGTCTGATTAAACACAGTTCAGTAGCTACATTCGGCATGATTCAAGACAGTGTTTAAAAGTCAGTGTCTTTTAAACACTGAGCAATACGTTTTATCTGGAGGCATACACGGGAGAACAGAACTCAAACATTTCATGGATAGAAGCTCCTGGGTCCCAGCCTGGGGTCTTTCTCCAGAGAGTTTGTGTTTTCTACATGTGCATGAGTAGGTTCTCTCTGAATGCCCACATTCTAAACACGTTTTTAGATATGAGTGTGTATCTGTGCGGTGGTTTGTTGCCTGTGATGGACTGGTGACCGGTCAAAGGGTGTACCCTCATCCACTGCCCATTTATCATTGAATGAAATCAAATCCAAAGGTTTAATTTATTGTGATGTGGCAAAAAAACATTAGGCAAAGTAAAAAATGAAATTATATTTACATTCTTTGTGATTCAGAGTAGAATTAATGAGAACTTGGTGCATGTGCGATTCAGTTGTATTGTGGAGTTGGTCTGCTCTCCATGCCTCTCTGCCCTGACTGCAGACAGGGTTTGCTGCACGACAAAGCTGAGGTGAGACTTCATTACTGAAAGTGTTTTGAAGGTGCAAGGGGGGCTCAAATTAAAAGATTTTGTTGAGGTTCCTCCATCTTTTCCCCCAGGTTAGTATTTATTTAAATGTTTTCACACAATATATTTAGAATTGTACTTTTTTGTGGTGGTTATTGCATTAGGTTGTTTACTGTTATGGGTGCACACATTTAGTAAACACCTTATGTTTATTTGAATTGTTAACTATTTTGTTTTGCCATCCCCCGCTTCCCCTGGAAGCAACTGCTAAAATATTTTTGGTGTTTTTTTGTTTTTTTTTACAGTTGTGTTGTAGTCAAAATGTGTTGGTTTGAATTAGTTGTTTATGTTTATGCATTGTTTGTCTTTGTTTCCTTCCCCACCCTTCCTGGTTTGTGTAGGCTAGCCTTTGCATATAAATTCCCCAGTGTGTTGATTGTGTGAGGTCAGTTTTGGTTTGTTAACTTGAGTTAGGTATGCCTTAGTTGATGATTTATTTTGGGCCCATTTTGCTGTATTTTTGAGACTTGATGTTGAAAGTCTTTTGTTAAGAATTTTTGAAAAAATAAATAAAAAATATTATTTTATATATCCCTTGTGCCTTACTGGTTGGATCATAACATATATATTTTAAATGAAATACTCCAGAAACTATAGTTAAAATAAGAACATTGACAAACCAGTTAAGTCGCCTTGAGTTGCAGGATAAAGAGAAAAAATCTGCGTTAGGAACCCCCATTAAGTCCAGTATTTTCTGCAACCTGAGCAATGCCATAAAGCAGATGTTAGATGCCTACACAGAAATGATGAGTGCCGAAATTACATTATTTACTGAAACTGAGAGGGGAGATTCATCTTACATTAATTGAATCTGATTAAACAAGGTTGAAACACAGCATGCTGTTTTATAGAAATTCATTTGAAAATAACAATATGATGTACTCATAAACAAATAACTTTATTAATTAAACAGAAGTGCTATTTCCTGCTGCGTAAATATCCTGTTTCTGTTGCATGACTGTGACTAGCAACACCAAGCCTTCACGGGTCTAAAGTGTTTATTGGATCGTTAGACTTTTCCAAATATTGGATTGTGGAGATTTTATCACATTTGTTACTTATTTTCATTGCTCTATTCATCACATGGATACTTGTAGATGTTCTGTTGTTCCATTTTGCAAGAAAAAGTTAAAGGATCAGGATAACACAAAATCTAACAGCTAATCATTCTCCCTGCATGTGGGCTTATATTTATTGGTTGATGTGCAATGTAACGTCAAGTGTATGTTATTTTCATATTTACAGAAATGTAGACCAAATAGTACTTAGGTGTAAATTTTATCCTGTTCTATTTTGTATATGTACATTTGTTGACCATTGTAATCTGACATATAAAGACCTTATTAACAAAGTTCTGTCATACAGCAGAGATCTGATCGTTCCATATGTTACTAATAGAGCACTTCCCTCTCAGACTGCAGGTTTTCTGGTGCTTCCTAGAATTTCTAAAAGTAGAATTGGAAGCAAATTATAGGTTATCAGGCTCCTCTCAGCTGCCAGTATTTGTCTGTGAGACAGAAACCCTGTCTACTGTTTAGACTAGGTTTAAAACATTCCTGTTTAATGAAGCTTATAGTTACACTGGCTTAGGTTATTCAAAGCTATCTCTGTAGTTTGCTGATATAGGCTTAGGCTGCTTGAGGACAAACTGACCATTTTTTCCTCACTTTTCTCTTCTCTTACTCTCCATGTCAGTTCATGGCAGATGGCCTCTCGTACTGAGCCAGGTACTGCTGGAGGTTTATTCGTGTTAAAGGGGAGTTTTTCCCCTCAGCACTGTTTCTACATGCATGCTCAGTATGAGGGATTGCTAAAAGTCAACAACAAAATGCAGGAGAAAGTAATGCAAGTCAATGACTCAACGCACCCTCTTGGATTTCCTTAGGTAGAAACTTTTTGAATTAATTTCAGTAATTAACTAAGCTATCAAATGTACTATTTTGATAACTAGGATTAACTGGAATGTTTGTGTGTCTGAATTTACTTTTTTTTGTAATGTGCCTCGAGACAAAATTTGTTGTCAATTGGTGCTGTATTAACAAAATAACAGAAAGAAGGGGAGTGGAAATATATTTTCAAAGTGCAAAAAGTGGACAAGTTTTTTTTCTGTTTGAGCAAACAGAAAAACAGTAACATTAACATTTGCAAATGCTTGTAGATCACAATATTACACAATGTCTGTGTGTGACATTATGTGTGCTATTTTTTATCAGCTAGTTATGATCAAAGCTCTGAAGAGCTTCCCTAGTAATTGTTCTCTGAACCAGTTAAAATGTACAATTTATCTTAGAGAAATTTGATTTCCATCAAGAAGCAAATCATCTTAAATTTGACCTGGTTTTAATTGCCGCCACTTTGCTATTTCTCTCTGACTAATTAGCTCTTTGTCCGGTGTTTAGCTTGGTGAACAGTTCTCCTGTGACTTTAATTACAGTCTGAACACAACAACAGATTTGATCTTTGACTTAGATAGTTTGTGTCAAAGATTTGTGAACAGTAGGAGCTGCCAACCTTCCTCTGTACATAAAGAGCTTTTCTGACTGGTGTAGAGATCATTTTCTCAATTTTTGGGGCAAAAATAGCATACATGTTAATTAAGCAGCAATCTATTCCCCAACAATGCACACATACGGTCAAAACTAATGTTAGAACTCAGCCTTCAGTTAAGGTTTCCTGTGCAAACTCTACCATAAAAATAACCAAGCAAAATACAAAAATACAATCCATGTGTTTATTTCAGATTATGTCTTGTCAGATCAATTTAAAACAAATATACTGTTCACATCTGACACTGAAATCTATGAGCAGACTGGCATAATGCAACTAACTGGGATTTTCCCTGGTGGGCCAAAGGGTTAGTGAGTGAGTGGTTTATCCTTTAATAAAGTTGGCATGGTCTTGATCCCAGCTTTTTCTCTTGCTTCCCCTTTAAAATCACCACCAGTTACTTTAATGCAACCATATAGTTTTTTCTTTATTTATTTTTTTATCTAAAACATACAAATATACACAAAACAATAATAATTGTCAGTCACTCAAAATTCCAACTGCATTTTAGGAAATTCGAAAGGAATTCAAATAAAGAAAGTTCAGAAATGTTACATGTGCTGTGGTGGCGCAGGGGCAAAGCACGACCCACGTATTGAGGTTTTATTCCTCGTGGTGGTGGTCACAGGTTCGATTCCCGGCCTGGTGACATTTGCCGCATGTCTTCCCCCTCTCTCATTACCCTCTTTCCTGTCAAATTACTTTCAAATAAAGGCCACTAGAGCCAACAAAACCTTTAAAAAAAAAAAAAAGAAATGTTACATAAACTGAAAAAGTATAGGCTGAAGCCATTCAGTTTATCTGTGTCTACCCTTTTGTCTTCATTACAAATAAACTTCCACATTTACAGCTTTATCATAACAAATATTAAAAGAATACACAGAATCGACAATTAAATCCAGAGAAAAGAAGAAAAACGAAACAAAAAACAGAAAAATGAAAAAGTAAGTAAATCACTATAACAAAGATTTCAATCAGATTTCAAATACACAAGTCCCTTTACAACCTCTAATCATAGTCTGTTCCCTTTTAACTGTGTTATGTAATTACGTATTACTAGAAAAATCTGAGTCTAATATATCCATGTTCATACCTGTCTGAAAAGAACCCCATTAGTAAAATGTGCTTCATTTCCAATGTACAATATCCTTAAATGAAACCTCAGCATGGTGTCTTGGTTCAAAAGCAGCGAAGTCGTCACACTCACTTCTTACTGCAACACTCGAGTGTTCAACAGTGTTTTCAAACTCTTCACCTGAAACTAAGCATCTCCATGTAGAACAATTACATTTCCGTTCAGAGTGTACCCACACAGTCAACAGAGAGTCATTACTTTCTGTTGACATGTAATTACAAAGGTAGGCAGGAGAAATAAAATAAAAAAGAATTCCCTTTTCCTATCTCCATCATGTTTCCTGGCTCACACAGGTTGCATTTCTGTTTCCTGTGGCACATCTTTGTCATCTTCAAACAGCCTCATGAATCACATCCACATAGAAAGCGGTCAACATTTATTGGCTCCTTGCCAACATGAAGGCTGTACCAAAGAGAGTCCTGCGGGTCAAAAGGAAATCAATACAATACAAACTCCGAAGCACGTGATTCCAACACTTAGTGTGAAAGTGCTAGATGGTCAAGAGATTCAAAGAAATCTGGATTTTCATTTCCATATTGTAAGCCTAAAACTGAAAGAAGCTCTTTCCGCCATCGTTTAACACGCCAACTCTGATGAAGCAGCCAACTCCACCCTTTGTGTCACACTCTGCTACTGTATACGGAGACTGCTGTCAGCTTGTCTCATACACTTAGCAACTTCCTTCAGACGCAACTTCCTTCAGACAGATTTATCCTGTTAGACAGGATCAAATCTGGGGCTTCACTGTGCAGGCTGCATACTTCTATGCCTTATCAGGGAAGGAAAAGACTCCACAAATACCTCCAGAGCTCCAGTGAGCATTAGACAGAAAGACTTCAAATTAAACATCCACCTTAGGTGTTATTTTCCTCTTAAGTTTGATCCCCCTTCTCTTCTCTCAACCCCCTCCAAAAAAAAGACCCAGTGCATTACTTAAAAGGAAAATAATGAAATAATCCCTTGCCTTGAAATTCAAAGACGAAAGGGATCCCAGTGATCCAAACCACTGGTATGTTAAAGAAAAACATAGTGTTTGGACAGCAGATGAAAAGCTCTGCACTCTTCCAGATAAAGCTCTGCTTCTATGTGGAAGTTTCCAGAAAAAAAAGAGTGCTGCAGATGAAACCGCAGTCTGAAATGATCTGATAAGAACTGGAGACCTGATCTCTGCTTTTACCCCTTATTTCACGATGACTTTTGCAACCCATGCTGAAGAGCTCACCAAAAAAATGCCAGCCACAGCAGATTTTTGAATGTGTGTGATCTACTTTGCATAATGAGACAAAGATGTTTAAATTAACGCTGGATTCAGAACTGAAAAGTTTGTGTAAACCACTACTTCACCCTCCACCTCATTGAGACAAAGCACTAGGTGCATCTAGGGTTATGACAAATGTTGGTAAAAGCACCAGATCAAGGACAAATGTGTAACATGCTCAGTGATAGAGTGGATGCTATGATACCGTGGGAGCGTAAGGATGTCCAAATGTTCAGGAAATCATCAAAGAAAAACCTTAGAGTTAAATAAGAAACAAATGGAAAACGTGTGACAAAAAAAAAAAAAAAACCCTAAAGTGATCAGCCTCTGCTGGTAATGACTGAACTATTTTCCATTTAACTTTGCTGTTGCTCTGTGTGCTGAATAAAAAGTTCCTCTGTCTATGTCAGATTAGTCCATCCCAGTGGTTTCCATCACAGCAGACCCACAGCATAACATCCACACCTCTGCTGACACAATTTCATGACTTCTGTACTCTCAGCTGGTCTGGGTAGCCCAGCTGAGACTTTGAAAGAAAGTATAACTTTGACTCCATCTAAGAGACAAAGGGCAGTAGAGCAGAACATCATTTCCTGGTTCAGATATGCTATAGCTCAAGTGTTGTGGACTCACTTGGTATCTGCTTGAAGACGTCTAGAGCTCATTACCTACATAAGTGATCATGTATATTTTGAGATAAAAAGATCTAAGAAATATAAATTGATGTGAACTACAAAAAGAGTGAATGAAGATTTTCTCCTCCATCTTACTTTCTGATGCACTAATTTATATTGTGGATGTGTGCGCGTGAGTGCGTGTGCGTGGGGGTGTTGCGCATGTGTGTGTGTGTGTCACCCTCTGTTCTCTGGCACATCTGATAAGTATGGATACAGCTATGGCTTTCTCGGAACTCCTGATTAAGTTTCCATATCAGATTTTCTCACTAATGAGCAGAGTCCTGGGTTGTGTGTCAGAGGATTTTTTTCACTAATTTATAGGTTTTTTTTTTTTTTTACTTCCATTAAACACATACTCTGTGCACATCAGGACCTGTGTTTCAGGCCTTGCAAGATAAACAACATTAGCATTTGTTTTTGTTTTGTTTTTTAAAGAGGTAATTTTTCCTGCAGTTGCTAACGCATGCTATTCACTTGAAATTGGTTAAATTGTGTTTGCATTTGCAATTTTTTACCTGATATCAACTGCATAGTAGAATGTTTTTTTTTTTATTATTATTGATTTTTTTTATTATGGTTTTAGCTTTGACACACAAATTAACAACACAATTCAAATTACTGCATCCTTTCTGGGCACACTTTATGTACTTTTTAATCCTGCAGCAAAATTCGTGCTACAGACCTGTTAATACATGCAGTATGAATTTGTGCTAATAGAGGAATGTGATGTTATAATAAAAGAAGAAAGTCAGTGTTATTTCAGTTTGTTGCTTGACTGGTTTTTACCTGCATTAAAGTGAATTTGACAAAAACAAGGGGCAAAGGACAACAAACGTGTAAAGTTGTCTGCATATTCTATAAAACTGTGTCTTGAAACTTTATTAAATAATTGTTTTAAAATCATGCGCTAGTTATTTCATAGCATTTATGAAAGCAGAAGCACATAAACCGTGGGTAGTCTGTCAGCAGGTAATGCATTTCAGTTTCTTTCTCCAAACTTCCCGCTTGTGCCTCTGTTAACCTCTCAGAGCCCTTCAGAAGCCTCCCATGACAGCATGGCCAAACCACCAAAATAGCAAGCCTGACCTTTATGATCACAGCAGCAGACCCTGTCCACACTCAGGCACAGTGATGAGGGAGAGAAAGTTGGGAAGTTCAAGTGTCAGTGTTGTTTGTTTATGTTCCCAGTGTGAGTCTAATTAAAGTTTAATTCAGTGCAAAGTGCTTCCATGTGATGCAGGTGCAAAACGCCAGATTATATTAACAATCTCTCCGAAAGGAGAAGTCAGAAAAATACACCACACAAAGGAAGCACCAACAATGTAAGCTGCCCAAAGCCTCTTTTGGTGGTTAATTAATACATTATTTCTTGTGGTGTCATATATACACTTACAAAGATATTCAAAATCTTTTGTGAAAATGGATTTGCTTTAGTAGAAACCTACATGTGCAGACAAAAGATTATGGCTTTTTTTCTGTTTCGATAAACAAAATTTTCAAATCCTAAAATGTCCTACACTGAGTATAAACTAGCAATCAGTACAGTAATGGTCACGTTGCTCAATGAAAGATAAAGTAATATTTCACGGCTTGCACAAAAAAACGGTTATTTATTCTAGATGAAACAGTCACTTTACCTCCTGTGCAGTAGAACAAACCTGCCCAAAAGAATATTTTTGTCTTAAGCATCTATGCTATTTGTGGTCTTTGCAGTTTATTGTGAAACCTCAATGATACAACTAATCCTTTAGCAGTACAAACTTTGTATGCTTTGTGTATGGCGCTAGTAAAATGTTCTTGGATCCACATACTATTTTATCTTCTACGTCTTAAATGTAGCATGTACAGAGAGAGCAGAACACATCTAAGCATCTCAACACCATGTGTGTGTGTTGGATCTGTTTTTACTACATTAGCATTATATCACACGCAGAGGAGAGAAGTGCAACAAAGTGCCTCTGGCATTTTAGGATCTCTGCACAGCTATATAGCTATATTTTTTTAATAAAACTTAAGCTATTTCAGAGTTGAAGATGGATTCTTGTTTGACAAGTCACCACTATAACAAAGAGAACACAGAGTAAATCAGAGTGTGTGTTTATTCTAAGATGATGATTTAAAATATGTTAGAAAACAGGATCATCTCTAGCATGCAGTTGTTTTGTTATTTATTTATTTTTTTACTTTATGTTTTCATTTATCATCAAGCTGGGATTGCTGTCCTGGTAGCAACGTGACAGCAGTGGAGGACACCCTGTAAGCTCAAGCAGCATCCCTTTGTTGCTTAAACATCAGACAAATTGTTATCTTCATCTGTGTGTCTGACTGCGAGGATATTCTCTCTGCTCTGACTGGGTTTGTGTTTGATGTGGTAAGGTCAAAAGTTATCAGAGTTGTTAAAAGCAGGCTTGCTGATAAAGTGTCCTTGATTTGGTTTGTGACAAATGCCTCTTTGTCAATGTCATTCATGGTGTAAACATAAGGAAATAGTAAATCACAGATGACCTGTGCCTGAATGACACAGCAGGAATATTTGCCGTCTAGAAATAAGTGGCATCCTTCAATCCATTTGTCTATCTGTCCATCTCTCCATCAATACCAAGTTATCCTTCCATACGCTCAAAGGGGAACTTTTACCCACCTTCCTCAGGTAATTGGTGAAAGTTGAGATAACCAATTTCCACACCCCACAATGTGTACAGTAAAGTCAAAGGTCAAATTATAAATCTTACAACTGTCTGTAATTAAAATCAATGGAAAGCTTTCAGCAACAGCTGCTCGCTATATGAAACAATCACTCGCATACGAAATATGAACATATAAAGTTTAAAGGAGCTAAAATAATGATAATCAATTTAAACATGTATTTGCAGACATTTTTGTATTTTTTTTTAAATAAAGAAAAAACAGAATTGTTATGACAGCGCAAACAATTTCATTTTCTCTTGCAGCAAAGTATATCTGACTATTCTGACTGTAAGGTGTGCCTAAAGGCAATTTTCATTTCCATTTAGATTTTTTTCCTTTAGAATCAAAATGTCCTTTTGGCCTTGCAAAATTAAGCATTCATTCAACAGATAATAAAGCGGTGCCATTCATATAAAAATCTGTATTCATGAACTATTTTCCAAAAGATCCATTTAACGCTTTGAGGGAGGTGCTGTCTCCTACAGAACGCTGCTCTCATATCTCATCTAAAGATATCAGTGACTTCCTTAACAGGCAGGTGAAGCCATTACCCCATCACAGGGAATTAGTAACATAACCTTTACCTGCAGGGCTGTGAGGCTCCTGTCAGTCAGCATGTAATACACATGGGGGGATTCACAGTGGACCTAACTATTACAGCAACGCAGATTATTCCCAATTTAACTACCACATACCTTACATACAATCAGGCCGATGGAATAGATACAATAGCAGAGGATACTTTTTGGAATAGATGGTGTGTAGTTACGTTTCTTACATTTAGACTTTTCTTTAGTTTCTGAAATAATTAATGGTAGTTTCCTGTTTTATTCTGCTTCGTCTGGGTCTTTCTGTCCTGTGTTTTCTCTACTTTGTATTTTATTCCTGTTCCCCAGTCTACTTTTAACTTTCAGTCTTACTCATCTGTAGTTCTGTTCTGCTTGGGTACTGTTTACAAGTTTCTGTTTAGTTACTCTTCTGCAGTTCTTTCTATTTGATTCGCTCATCACTCTCTGCATGTCCATTACAAATGTGCACAAAACTTGATCAAATTTCCACTAATAAAAAAAAATAAAAGCAAAAAACAAATGCAATTTCATAGTTGCAGTGTTTCCGTTAAATAAGAAACATTATTAAAATCACACCTGGAGGTCTATTGATGTGGTAAATCATTAAAAGACATGATCCATAATAGTTTGGAGGATCTGTGATCCTTCAAACTATTTCCTGTCTTCTTCTTATTTATGGTATGTGCATATGGGCAACATCTGGTTGTTGATCGTGACTCGTATGATGCATAAAATTTGTTTCCTTTACAGTTTTACGGAATAAACAATTTTCATACAGCCAAAAAAAAAACAAACAAAAAAAAAAAAACACACCACATCCTAGCGGCACTTTTTTGATAAAAATAGCAAAACCTTTATTGACAGTTAAAAGAAAACATAAATAAAGCTTCCGTTAAGCTAATTTATTTTCAAAATGCCAAATAGTGCAAATATATGGTCAACAGAAATGCAGTTACTGTTGTCTGGTTTCTCACTTATTTGCTCTCTCTGCCAAGTCCTCTAATCTGTTTATTTTTCCACTGATCACTTCACAGTATATATATTCTATTTTACTTCTTCAGGCACTGCTGGCTCATATGCTCAATTCTGCCCCATCGACTTCCTGAGTTTTATCCTTGGGTTTTCTTGTTTGTTTTTTTTAAACGGGTTATATTTTGGACCTTGTTTTTGAAAGTTTCTTGAGTTATTAAATATCTTTCATTAATTAGCCTCTACCTGCCTCTTGCCCGCATTTGGGTCCTGCACACATACACCATTATGAGAGAATGATGCAGCCAACACTGGAGCCAGCTGAAGAAGAGTAGATTACTTTTGTGTGGTTGTTTTAGAGAGGCTGATAAGACTTTTTATAGAGATGAGGTGTTGAGTAGGTAGCAGCAGAGGTTATTCTTATGTTCCTGTTCCTGAGATCTCCAAGGGGATCAAGGAGAACTTGCCTTAGTCTGTTTTGAAGTTTTCCAAGGGGGCCCAGGAGGATTTGCCTCATGCTCCTGTCCTCAAGTTCCATGACAACGGGGTCAAGTTGATCTTGCTTCATTATCAAGATCCTGTTCTCTACAACAGGGGAACCTGCCTTGCTCTCTGGCTCTTGTCTGCCAGTCATCAAGTGAACTCCAAAGTTGACTTCTGCAGAGGTCAGGAGGCCCATGTGAGTTCTCCTGGCCTCAAGGCCATCATTCAAAGCGCCAATGTCGGTTCTTCAAACCTCCGTACCAGTCTTCTTTTTCATATGTTTGATTTTGTTGTTCAGGAATCATGTTAAAACAATAAAACATTGAACAAATACAATATAAAAATTTACCTATATCCATATGTTGTTAAATGTTTGGCTAAAAACCATACATTTAACCAAATGTATGGTTAAAAGCACTTTAGTACTACTTCTGTATTTTTCATTACTGCACATCTTTATTTAAACCTCTGCTTGTTAATCCTGAATGAAGTAATACACCTACGGACTTAAATGCAAGTTATTTTCTCTGGCAGAGTACTGGATCAGTTCTGTTTCCAGCAGACCTAATGGAAACAGATGTGTGCTGACAGCCTTCCTCTCTCAGCTGATCGATCTTTACTACTCCATTACCAGAACACCTTTTAGAGCTTAGCTACTTACAATCTGAAAGCATCATTAACGCTGACATTCAATTTACAAAAGTTTGACAGGAGACCGAGTTGTGAATAAATGGTAAATGATGTTACTTTTACTTTGTCTACTTTGTCTTCTCTCACTCTTTCACTCGATCTTGTTTTGTATGACAGTGTATATTATTTTGAGTTAAATAACCATGCCGTTAGCCAAATGGATGGTCATTTTTTCAATGTATTTTTTCCTCCTCACTAATATTTCACCAAATTAAACATTTTACAGATAATGTAAAAAAGTTCAGGATCTCAGTTTGTTTTGATCATGTCAAAGGAAAAATCCAATAACCTAGAATTTAACACTTGACCAACTATTTACTATTTCATAAAGGCGTTCCATAAAAGGTGACTGAACCTCAATTGCCTTTCTAATTTTTATGAAGTTCTTATTTAATAAAACAATTACCAGATAATCTACCATAATTAATTCAGATTAAGGACATCTTATTTCTCTGTAACCACTTCTAAAGTTAGATTAATACCTCTGTGTGTTTGTGTTTTTATTGTTTGCATTTTATAGTAATAAATATTTTATATGTATGTTCACCACTGGATCTTTAGATTTGGACATCAGAATGGCCATTTTGCTATCTGTAACAACTGCTCCTAATATAGCTGACTTATATTGCCATGACATGAAGGTAAATTTTAAACAGAAAGTTTTAAACAGAATGATTGCTCTATCGCATCCCAACAAGAGCAACATAATGTCCCATTTTTGTGCCACACAGCAGTACAGAATATCTAATTGCGGAGTTAAGGATGTGTAGCTAAGAAGATGAGGAATTGTAACAAGATTAAGGAGAGAGAGTTCATTGATGGTGAGTGTGTTTCTGTCTATAAAATGATAAAACAAACAAAAAACACTCATTCAAATTACAGAGTTTCATTTATCCTGATTAATTGTATGACTCTTTTCAGAAAGCGCCTGCATGCTCCCCTGTTAAACAGTGAGATATTAGATTAGAAGCTGCTGTCAGATTAGTGAGTGACAGCTCAGTGTATAGAGAGAGATTAACTATTTCATATTTCATTTGGGTCTCGTTTAACTAATAAATATCAAATGCAACTCCAGGTTAAAAAAGGAAAAGGGAAAAGTGCTTCATTTGCATAAATATATGGTGAAAAAACATGATAAAGTCATTCTGATTACATTTTGTTCTCACTTCATGTGTTAATAGAAATACAAATGTACTTTATTACTCAGCCAATGTCACAAAACTATTTTTGTCTCTGAATTAAAAAAAACAAAAACAAAAACAAAAAAACAAAAAACTGTTATACCTGTTGAACGGCATGATATATGTACTGGTGCTGGTTTGTATCTCTTGCTGATGAGACAGATTTCTTTTTTAAGCTAGAGAAACATCAGTGTGTGTCAACAGGCATCAATCCACATATTTCCTACAGTTTGAACACCTAAGATCCAATAGATATGACACTGTGACTGGCCCTCTGTGGAATGACCCTCGATCTACAGGAAGAACATTGTCCCAATGCTTGTCAAGAAAGTGATCCGACCCTGGAGCACACTCCCAGCATGTGACCTCTTGACAGTGAACAATGAAGCCTCTGCCTAGTGGGATTTGGTTATATTACTGAATTTTGTGGGACAAGTAACCACTATTAGATTTATGGTCAAGGATTGCTGGGCTTTTCTTTATCCTCCTCCTTATCTTTTGAGACAGATGATCTGAATGATGACGTGTCTCTCATATGCATATTCGAACAAATATGAAAAACTCAGAGAATGAATTGGCTGAATACTGAAAAGCTCAAGGTTTGTGTGTCATCTCAGCCAAAGCCTCTTCAGTAGAAATGGAGAATGTATTTGCGTCAGTATATTTTTTGGTAGTCGAGTTTATTACTTAAATTTCTAGTCAGCTAATACTCTTAAATATTGATAAGTTTGACTAACTTACTTTGATTCAACTTTTGATTCAATAGTTTATGTCATGTGTTCTAATACCTGAAAGATTGCAGTAATGAGAGCTGGTCTTTTTAAATCTACAATAACTGATTTAACAATTCAAACAGAAAATCCTTGTAAAACCAATTTTTTAAACCTATGTGAAGTTTTTATGAGTTGGTAAGTTTATGATTGGTCTCATAAAAGCCTTGTGCATAAATGGTTCTGTATCAATAAACTTGCCTTGCCTAAAAAAATATGTCCAGATATAAAGAATGTGACGCAGACAGGTAATTTGCCCAAGAAATGTTTTTGTTGCCAAATGTGTATATAAACAAAGACATAAGATCTTAAGTTTATGATGCTTAAGATCTTATGCTGCTGAGAAATTTGTTGTTTTTACTTTATTGGAAAGTGACCTGTTTTTATAGGCACACCTAAACATAATGTATTATTATTAAGAAAGTGTCACTGTCCACAGTGCAGTGCAACAAGACCTGTACCAACATGAGCTGGTACGTGTGTAAAATGATTTTTTAAAAAAATCAGTAACTCACTCATAACGGTTAATGAAGCTGTGAGCAGCTTTCTGTTTTGATATTTAACATTTTTGTGAATATTTATTTGCATAATAAATACTCACAAAAATGTTGGTACAGGGGCATGTCAACATGAGCTGCCATGTCCCCTGTACCAACATGTCCCATGTTGGTACAGGGGACATGAGCTGCCATGTCCCCTGTACCAACATGGCAGCTCATGTTGGTAGAGGGGAAGACAGCATTCTAAAGAAATATAAAAAGTCAGATTTAATTTTTCAAATGCATAAAGGAGGATACATCATGTTCTGATGTCTATAAAACTAAAATCAAAGTATTTGCTCAGAAAGACCCACATTATAATTTTTGAGTAGGAAGTGGTTAATCTTCACAACCATATACAACCAACACAATCCTTAGTAATTTCCCTATACATACTTTTTTCATACTTCCATCTATCCTTTATCTGTCATTCTTTTTCTTTCCCTATCCAATCTACCCCAAAACCACATCTATCTTCATCTCTTTATTAGCTCAGACCTCGTCTCCACCATTTTTTCACAGCTTGTTCAGGAAGACCATTTAGTCTTTGGCAACAAAGTACTTGCTCAATCCATTACAACCATTCCCTCATCTTTAATTCATGCCGCTTTCATTCATTCACTTCTTTCAGGTCACTTGACTTATTGTCTGCCTGATAAGGAAAATGGATTCAGCTCCCCTGAGAAGGTGAAAGAGAGCTTGTGAAATGTGATCAGTATCTGCTTAAGGAGAAATATTTCAAGACTCTTGACAGAGATGCGGAATACATTCAACTATATTTCAGTTTACATGCGAGACTATAGTTACAAGACCTAAGTTTTCATGGACCTGGTGCAAAAACAATAAAGAATGAGTTGCTGCAGGATTTGTCTTTCTCCTTACACTTGATGCTTTCAAAATCATTTTGAAAGCATTTCAAAATGCTTTCAGATAAATAAACAAAAAACTATTACAGTGGAAAGTATATATTTTTTTAGATTTGTATAAATGTATTTTATTATGGAAGTCTTGCTTTGATTCTTCCATGCATTACTGAGAAATCCTTGAATCTCCTGTGGAAGTTATTCAAGTACGACCTAAACACTTGCTCTCACTAGTGGCTGTCTGATTGACTTGAATGATTTGTGCAAAACATTTAATGAGCATGTCAAACTTGCTCAATAAATCATAATAGACCTCTTTTAAAGAAGCATAAGGCTAAGCAACACTTGATTAAGGTATTCCTGGGTTACAAGTTGAGAGAGCAGGAAGAAATAATACTCCTTTAAAGTTTTGACCATGACACATTAGTTACATTGACATAGGGCATGCATGTGCAGTCCGGTCAGTTTGCCACATTCAAAGACAGGATCAGAACATTCATGCCATTCAGATCATCAGTCAGTATAAACTACCCCTCTTATTCAGACTTTCAATTTTAAATTTCAAATTTCTGTTTGGGACATTTATGTGATTTATTTTTATTCAGATCGGCCGTTTATTGCAAACATGTAAACTTGGTTAGTGCTGCTACAATGTGTATTTGTGTATGCATTAGAACAGACCTTTTGACACAGATGTTGGATGAAAGAAAAACCTCAAATGTACCATAAGCCTTTGACATATTTAAAAGATCATCATCATTACTTGGTGGTTTTAGCAGCTTTCTTGCATACAGAAAAAAAAAGTCAGTGTATCCTTTCTGTATTTCAGTACAAGTGCTGTACTGACATACACTACTTGTATATCAGGACAGTATGTCAGTGCTGTACTGTCATACAGCACTTGTACTGACATACATAAAACATAAAAAAAAACACTTTTATGTTCTCTTCCTGTGAGAAAGGGACAGAACAAAGTTGCCTGTTGGACACCCGAGGGAGGCTGTAGAGCCTCAGGGAGCAAAGAGGAGGGTGAACTCAAAACTGAAAGCTCGAAACCCTGAGTTTTCTGAGTGAATGTGAATGAACAAGCATTCATTCACATTCACTCACACCTCAGAGTAAATTATATTCTCTAATTCACTTAGTATGCATATCTTTGGGCCCTGAGAAAAAAAAACAAACAACTAAACTAGAAAACCTGGGGGGGAAAGACACTTATTCATCTGTTGGTGTTTGTTCCATCAGAGGTTTAGTTAACATGGTTTGCCCCTGTGTTTGCAAATAAATATAGCATGAGAAAAGGCATTTTGGAAACAAACGTCATTATTCCATTAGATTAGGTTTCTTCTCTGCTGGCAGAAAGTTATACTCTGTCAAAGCAACTTCTTTGACAGATTGCAATTGTTCAAGAAAAAGTGCTCAGCTCACTACAGGTGCAAACCAAGGCCACTCTGTCAGGGGTGTTGGCACAATTATAACCAAGAATTACAACCTTCTAAAGAAATATCACAGTCTGCTGCAGAAAATAATTTTCATGAATGGCTACAGTATATCCAACCTGTCATACCTGGCTGGCCAACATTTTAATCGCTACAGCAGCACAAAGAGGCCTGAGAGACCTGAGATCTGTATTACAAAACATGTCCTACTGGATACCTCTGTGTGATATCACTAAGAATATTATACACATACATAAATATATAAAACTGACTGAACTGTGGTTGGATTTGTGTGGTGTGTCGAGTTGTGTCTTTGTGACTCCAAACAGATCACCACTATGACGTTTATAGTAATAAAGACTTAAGTGATGGAGGATGTCTTCATAGGCCATTTGTTTTGGTAAATGTATACCTCTGAACAACAGCAAATCTATAGAGCTGAATGTCAGAAAAAAATTCACACAAATCAGAAACATGATCTTTTTCACAAACAGTTAAGAGTCCAGTAATACAATGAAATATGTTGGGTTAAAGTTCAATGATCTTATTAGATGATCACGGATAACTAATTCTTAGCAAAGATGATGTAAAAACAATAATAAGGAACTGGACTATATGTCATCAAAAATGTAGACTTGCTTTCTGGATTGATATGCAACACTGATTGATCAATAAAAAACAACATTCAGCTGATATACTTGTGATTTTATCCATCAAAGCTCTCTGTTTTGATAATGAATTGTAATATCAGCTCTCTTTTTGTGTTAAATGTGTGTGTGTTCTTTGTGAGCCCTGCGCGTGTGTGTAGACTGTATTCCAGAGCTCATTTAATCCTCACTGCATGGAGAGTGAACTAATGAGAAAACAACAGCTCTCACAGAGCAGCACACAAAGAAGTGTACACTGAATGGAACATAAACATTGTCACAGTGATGATTCCCATCGTGCAGAGAGATTTGGTTTGAAGCTAAAAGGACAAGAAGGCATCTCTGCCACTGCAAACTAATTGATGTTACACAGTTAATCAGCTGCAGAGTGGAAGACTGAGCCAAAGCTACAGGGTGACAAATTATAAAAAAAACATAAGAGGATCCTTAGAAAACATATTTTTCTGTTTACAAATATAAATATTTATGTTTAAATTTTACTCATGGGAGATGGAAGCATGTTTGACTTTCTTCATGTGAGACTGGAATTAAAATCCAACTTTGGGACTGCAGAGTGGAAGAGAAAGAGAGTAAACACTGACCATCTATTTAGACAGACTGTATAGGGACCCTGTCATGAATTAAAATTTGATATTTTAATCAAACAGCAAACAGATCACACCTTTTTTTCTAACTACATATGTGTAAACACTTGTAATCTTAAGAGTCATGCACGGTTCTGCTTAGAAAATAAATGTTACATTGTTTGTCTTTTTTATATGCACTGTTGGACCATTATGTGCCTGTATATATATATATATA
>CAEGAE010080367.1:0-13646 GCA_903067095.1 Girardinus metallicus | reverse complement strand
TATATATATATATATATATATATATATATATATATATAGCAATCCAATGCAACTATAATGACATCTGTAGAAAAATTGCTAATTTGCAAGACACTCAGTCTCTTGAAATTTATTTGAGTGTTCTTGCACACTATGTATCACAGTGTGACAGATAGAGGTAATAAAGAATTTGGTACTGGCTTGTCTGCTTCAGCTGTAGCAAGAATATGTGAAGTTGTTAAAAAAATTCTTAAACCAAATTGTTTTTTCTTAAACAATTTTATGAATAAATACCTTTCTTTGTGACTGAAACTGATTCTCACCATGTTACGCAATTACATTAACATGTTAGTGTGACTGATACTAGCACTTGACAAAGCAACAATCTAACCCCCACACAAAAATTCAAGAGGCCCCTTCATAATGCTTGCATATCTCAGTTCTGCACTGAGTGCCATCCTCACTGATCAGTGTCGAATAGAGTGTCAAACAGCTTTTTTGTGTTATTTGCCTTACTTTTATTATAATGAAGGTCCAATTCAGAAAATAACTGCTTTTGTGACTTTTGAATATAACATTGTGCCCCTTTTATAGAAGGCATGCTTCATCTTTATTCCTGGTGTTTGAACGTATTCACATTTCATCACATTACAATAGACTTCAATATATTTTCCGAGGATTCAACATGTTAGGCCAACAAAAACTAGTGCATTATTGTGAAATGCAGGGAAAATAATTGGTTTTAAAATTATTTAGCCTGAAGTCTTATTAGCTTTTCATGGCCCTGTTATGGAAAAAAAAAAGAAACCTCAGAGCATGCTTATGCCATTCAGGTGGTTCACACGGTTTTCACAGCACATAGAATTTTGCAGGTAGCCAATAAAAATGAAGCCTGGGTTTCATCACGTCAGAGCAGCATGTTCCACATATTTTCCTTCCTCTACTTGGCTTATGCCATACTTGAAACATGCTGCCTTATTAATCTTTTTCAACAATAGATTTGTTGTTGCCAGTCTATTAAAGGCCAGAATTGTGTGAGAGAACTCATGGTTCTCTCACATTGTAGCTCCTCCAGAGGCCAATTTGGCCAACATACCAACATGTCAATTTGACATGTTGGCATTGCCCAACATGCCAAATTGACATGTTGGGCAATTAATGGTGTAATTGCCCAACATGTCAATTTAGTTTAGGTAGCAAGATATGTCTTGCTGACTTCCTTTGTCTCATTTTCGGATAATGGACTCAAAAAAGTGTGATGCAACTTGGTCACAGATAGTTGGAATCCATTTACAAATGTAACTTCTGAAGGTAATCGATTCCACTTCATTCTATTAAGGGTTATTTATGTAAAGGTGATTGTGTACAACAATGGCACGATACTTTGTCTTGTTTAACCACACAATTTCAACACAATTCATTGATGTTTTAGGCTGTAACCAGATGAAACCTAGATAAGTTAATGGGGTTTGAATACTTTTGCCACAACTGGTATGACTCTGAATCCCACTTATCTCAATTTTTCTCATGCTGTCTAAGCATTAAATGGACTTAATTTATATAGTGCTTTTGTACTCTTCGCTTACCACTCAAAGCACTTTACTCTACAGCCACATTCACTCAGTCGCACTCACAAACACGCAAACATTCACACACCAATACGCAGATCACCAGGCAATTTACGGTTAAGCGCCTTGCACAGAGGAACCCTGACATGAGACAGAAGAGGATGATGGGATCAGTCTCACAACCCCAACCCTTGATTGCAAGGCAACTACTCTTCACATTGATCCACAGTCGCCCATGCATGTTATAGAAACGAGGGATGCACACGGCTCTGATCCAATTAAGGGAACTTTGCAATATGAAAGTTGAGTTCAATTAAACCGATGACCTTTGACGACCGATATCTTCCAAAGTGCAACTTACAATTGGCGAATGAACACACAGCACTTGTCACCCAATAGCACTCAACCAAGACTTGCTTTCCTCACATAAACTCACACACACCGGAATTTGCAGTTTTTTTTTTTTTTTCCCTTAATTGAACGCTTGCACTCAACACTGACGCTTCCACATCTCAACTTTCAGGCGCAAAGAGTGAGTGGAGTAAAGGAGCAAATGGCATGTTTATCTTGCACCATCTGCAACAAAAATCTGATCCCTTTGCTCAAGCTCTCGTCAAGATTTAGGGTTCACCTGCATGCAAGTGCAGTCACAGACCCACGAAATGAGATCGATGGAGAAAGAGTGATAAAAAGAGACATCTTCACATGCACGCACATATGAAAGAACTCCCTGAAGTGCTACTTGAGCCTGCAGTCGTGATTCATTCTGCAGGGTAGCTGTAGCGTGAAGCGAAGACACCAGTATCTATAACACGCATGTATTATTTATGAGTGGCGGTGTGGTGCTGCACACAGAGCTGTGTGCAAAGGTATACATTAAGGGGAGGAGGCTTCTTATATCTGCCTGTTAGAGGAAGTGTCTGACTTCTTATTACATTGATGCAGTTTTGCTAAAATAGCAAAGCTGTGGGGCGGAGATCCATCTTGCCTTTTAATGGTTTGTCTTTTTGGGTGTGTGTCCGTGTCATTTCATGCCAAGGTTTGTGTGAGCCCCAGCGCTCGGACTTGCAATCACAGCTGTAAGTGGCCTGCAATTTAAATAAAAGAGAAATTGAAGTGGGACTGGAATGGAGACAGACAGACATGTAGCGGTGCAAAGTTGAAAATGCAAGGAGTCCTTGATGAGAGCCATTCTGATTATTCCTGACAGGAGCGAATAGCATTATAATTACCTACTCGCTGTTTCATGGAAGAATGAGTTTTGCTTCAAAACAGATACATGCCTCCCACTCCTCAATTGTGTGTTTTGAAAACGAATCAGCAAGGTGGCTATTTTGGCTCTTCTAGGACCCTTGCAGTGCACTAAGGATGTTTTTCCTCGCACTGAAGGAGTCGTTTCTGCATTTTTAATCTCCATTAGTCTCCAGCCCTGTTGGATAACTATCCAGCGTGGGTACTCTGATGCTCTTGAGTCTAATGTTTCTGACATTTGACGCAGCCATATCAAAATCTTCTATAGCAAACCTGCATCTTGTGGATAAATTTTTGATTTCAAGTCAGGACAAGTCAAGTTTATTTGTATAACCAAATATCACAGCTGGGAGACATTCAAGAAAGCAGGAAAAACAACTCCATAAAAAAAAGAGTAAGAAAAGCTCACAGTTTAAGAGAGACTTAAAGTCCTAAAGTCTTTTGCCTTTATCATTTTCCACATCATGTTGGAAAAATGTGGGGAACGGATAACGGTAGCATAAAAAATGCTTACATTTATTTACCAATTTATCAAGTAGCTGGAATTTCCATCCAACCCATTTGTCCACAAATGAGGCTGTTTGTAGAAAGATGGTGGTGCTCTTCCTGGGACTGCTTGGTAAAAGGAAAATGGAGGATAGAAGAAGGGAGTGACAACGGCAACTAAGGGCATGACTTATACTGAAGTAGGAGCGACGTCCCCAGTTGGTCTGCGTCGCGTGTGAAAGGTGTATGCAAATATGAACATCTTGTGACCACATATTGACTGGTCAGCTTCTGATGAAGTATTGGAAAACCTTAAGGTTTTCTCTGATAGCCGTTATTCAGTTTTACAGAGACTAAAAGAAAGGTCGCCAATCTCCACTTCAACCTCACCAATGAAAACAACCAGAGTGGCACTAGCATGTGATGCAACTTGCGATAATACCATCTAAGAATGGATTATTATTTTAAACTTATTTGTGAAAAAAGACACTTTAATGTCTCAAGTTGTCATTGTGTGCTGCAAAGCAGATAGGAATAGATTCCAAGGATCCTACAGATTGAAACAGAAGTCATTATGAGAAACAATTTTAATAAACTGAAAATTAATTTTGGATAGAATTGTGGCCCCAACAATTGCAATCAAATCAAATAATGAGGTAGTAAATACATATTCCCACCCCTGCTGGGCATGTGGATTTTGTGGGTTTTGTTGCATGGATATTGAATAGATGTTGAATTGGTTACATAAATGATGTCATTTTGATTAAAATGAGTGGAATTGAAAAGGAGATTTCTAGAAATATGTCTATCAATATGTGGTTGAAGAAGAACACTGTTACTTGGTCATCTTTACTTTTTTTCCTCAAACAGCCCGACATCATCTATGTTCTGGGAAAAGACAAGAAACATCCAAAGTCATGCAAAATAAAACCCCTCATTTAAAGCATGACTTGTATTCCAAGAAGCCATTCTGGCTTCCAAATGACTGACTTTATAGTAGGAGCCGCAATAAGATGGTTTTGCATTCTGGTGTGTATGTACATCTCGGGGATAGAGGGTTACAGTCTCGAGCCCTGCGAGAGCTCCAAGGACAAGCAGTGAAGGGTAGAACGGGTGATTTGTCTCAGGATTGAACTTCCCCATTCCCCCGGTTGCTCACAACCCTTTCCGCTCTCTTATCTTATTTTTGTCTTGGTTTGAAGGTGAGGGGCATTTCTCAGTGCTGGCTTGCATACTTTTTTCCAGCCAATAGCATTTTAAGGAATTTACAGACTCTGTTTTGTACAGGTTGCTTGAGCTTCCCTTCTGAAAGTCAGAGGTACTTTATGCTAAACAGAGTGAGTACAAATCAATTTGTTCCCGTATACTTTTGCAGCCATTTAAACAAATACCTGAACTCTTTTTTGCTGTTTGCTGGCATGAGTCTTCAAACAAACATAAAATCTCATTCTCACAAAACTGTTAGCTATTAGACTAAAACTAAAACTGTGTGAAGCCAATGAATGCATTTCATTAAAATCTACTTTTCTGAACAGGGTGGCTGGTTTATCTGTGTATGTAGATGTTTTATTTGTCTAGAGTCTAGAAAATAATGGTTATAATTTCTATCTCCCGCTCCATGGTTCTTCTGTGTGCTGTTACCTAATCCTTATGTTCGTTCTGTTGTCTTTTATTATTATTATTATTATTATTATTATTATTAT
Source organism: Girardinus metallicus (assembly GCA_903067095.1). Classification (NCBI taxonomy): domain Eukaryota; kingdom Metazoa; phylum Chordata; class Actinopteri; order Cyprinodontiformes; family Poeciliidae; genus Girardinus; species Girardinus metallicus. The sequence goes on along the minus strand of CAEGAE010080367.1, from coordinate 8,659 downwards.
TATTATTATTATTATTCTGCTAGTGGCCATGTAGTACAAAAAAGTGTCAAGCTTTAACATTTGTCATGCAGGCAATAGTCTCATAGCTATAATGTGACCCTTCATATTGTTTTAGTCTTTTAAAAGATCTAGACAACAGCAATGCTATATCCAAAAGAGAACAGACTTGGGTGCACTAAGTGACCTCCATTGTACACATACATAGGAGAGTTTATTTATTGCCAAGTCTCCAAATTGCAGCTAAAATAACAAAATAACTTTGAACCATTTACAACTCCTATTGATTCTGTTGTTGAATGAGTTTATGCAAGCAGAGGTTTCACATTGGGAGCTGCTGAGAGTATTAAGTTACTGTAATTAAGCCTATTATACAGTATAATGGACAATAGGGACATTATTATAAGACTAAAACTTGATCATCAAACTAATTATAATGTCAAAGATGAACTAAGTGAATATAAATTGCAGTTTTAAATTCCAATTTAAAGCAACTGCCCCACCATGTTAAATTATGCATTAAATGTGATTAACAACAGTTGATGGTAAAGCTGAGGTCAATTTAGTGCACCACCCTTTACTTTCAAACTTGTAGAGTCAAAAAAAGTAAGCTACAAGAAAAACAAAGCAAGTTTATCTTGCTTCAGATCTAAAGACACTGTAGAATAGATGTCATTAATATGTATTGTTCTTCAAAAGGTTACAAATCCATCTCTAAGGCTTCGGGAGTCCTGAAACTACACTGAGAGTCATTATTCACACAGGGAGAAAACATGAAATGGTAGAAAACCTGAGGAGTGCCTAGCCTACCAAAATTATTCCATGAAAAACTGCTGACCGAAAAGAACAAAATGTCCTCCATCTCCAATTTGCTATAAAACATTTTCTATGATTACAGCATCTGTTGGGAAATGTTTCTGACTGATGAGACAAAACTAGATCAAGCTGTGTGTCCCATTTGATCCAGTGCTAAACTAAAACAGTATTTCAAAAAAGATCCATATAGCGGGAGTCAAATATGATGGTGGTGGCGGCATTGTGATTGTCTGGGCATATGTTGCTCCTCTAGGACCTGGATGACTCAATATAATTAATGGAACTATAAATTGTGCTCTCTACCAGAAAGGAAGGAGAGGGAGATTATCCAGCCATCAGCTCATGATTTCAAGCTTAAGCACATATGGGTAATGAGGCAGAACAATTATCCGAAGCACAACAAGAGGTCCACCTCTGGACTGTTCAAAAAAAAAAAAAAATTTGGAGTGGCCTAGTCACATACAAATGCTGTGTAAACTGCTCGTGCTTAAAAACACCCTCCAATGTAGCTAAATTAAAGCAATTCTGCAAAGAAAATTGGACCAAAATTCCTCCATAGCAGTGTCATTGTCAATTACTGCACATGCATAAATTTAGTTGCTGCTGCCAAGGATGGCACAATCAGGGGACAATTACTTTTTCGTCCAAGGCCAAATTTAGTTGGGTATTTTGTTTTTCTTCAATATATGATGCTTAAATGCTTTGGAAACATCAATTTATATTTTCATAGCTGGCTACACAACAATTTGTCCAAGATTTTGCAGAGTCATGTGGCTGTACCTATTTAAACAGGACTTTCTTTGCAGGTAATATTAAGAAGTGTTGTGTTATTCATTAAGTCTTTATATTGTATTTCCAGAATGGCATGCTACTTTCCCATGTCATTAGTGATTATGGTCAATAAGTGATACAGATTTCTGATGACCTTACCAAAGTTTTCCTATGGATTTTGGTGGAATTCTCCCAGATTTGAAATTCAGTTATTTTGCCTACCATCAGCAAATTGTGCAGTGTGACATTAATAGTTAATAAAAAAAAAAAAAAAAAAACATTACACATGGTGGACTAAAGCAAGAATGCCTGACCTGAAAATCCAGACAAATGCATCTGCTCTTGATTGTTTGCAATGATTATATTGTCAGGATGTATTCTTTTGAATATTTTGTAGTCAACCAAAGTAACAGTAAAATTATATTTAAATATCTAGTTTGATGTTGGTTTCTTGTAAATGTGCCTATTGCTGTATTAGCTGGAACTTTTAGTATACACATGAGAGAGGGCTATGGCGATATCTGAATCTACTCGGGTGTAAAAGCAGACTAACATTCCAGATGACAGTAGAAGATCTGGTCAGTAAGTGTCAGTGGTGGATCTGCTACAAGAGCTATTTATTGATTCTGTGGCTAATATCCAACTTAAACGCAGTAATGTAAAAAAAAATAAAAAAAACACCACTATATTTCAAACTATATTTGGTTTCCATGGTTTCCATGGAGACCTAACACAGGCAGGTGGACAAACATTGTGGAATGGGGAGCAGTAAATGTGCTTCTCCCTTCCCAAGATTTGTTCTTTGCATGTGAAGGAATCCATTTCATCCTCAGGACAAGATAAGAAATATATTGTTTCATAACTTAAAAGTAATGACTTTGCAATTTTGACACCTTGAAATTGGCTTCTGTCTAAGAAGCTCCTACTCTTTCCACATCAGAACAATCATTCTCCATTATGCAGTTTGCTACTCTTCTTAACAGTGTTGAACTGAGATGTAGTTAATATAAGCCTAGCAGATGCATAGTTGCAACAGGTGCCTGCTCATTGCTGTAGCCACTAGTCTGAAGGAGCTGAGTGGGGAAGATATGAGGGAGAGGTAAATTGTGTTGTAATTGTTTTTCTGTTAATTTAATGGGTGACTGGAGATGGAAACATTATTAAATTATTTTATCAATAAAAAATCCTTTTTCCTTTTATTTGAACAGATGCTCATGAGCTGGTAGTCCTTATTTTTGAGGAATGTCTCACTGTTGTTCAGTTAGAAATTAATTTCACCTGTGTTATACGTTCTGGTTTTAGGATGCTCGTAGAGGGTCTAGTCAACATCTCGCATCCCCCTTTAAGATAAACAAAATAAAGCCCAAACATCGTGGTGTTTCCTAATCTCCTTTGTGATCCCCTTTTTTTCTCTCATGTCTTCTCTATCTTTTCACCATTCTGTCAGTTTGAGTCCTCCCATTTAGCATCCTGCGAGTCCTGTTAAATGATTAGTAAGCCCACAAGTGAATATATGCAAAGCCTCTTCCACTCCATCAGCGGCTTAGTGAGGAGCGAGCTTAAACACACCTTGCTAAATCCCTGTCACACACATTCCTGTAAAGGTGCTCTGTAAAGTGAGCTAAAATGGAAAATACAGCATTTTTAGCTGCCTAACCACCATACTCTGAGGTGATGTTGGGATTCTTGTCTGAAACACTTGAAACTTTAGATTTTTTTCTTTTTTTTTTTTTTTTGTCCCAAAACACATTCCCATCCTTCCAGGTGACTGGATCAGATAATATTATTTCTGAAGGTTCAGCTAATCAAAGTATCCTATTGAGTTTCAAATCCTCTTTGCTGGTGGGGTTTCCAGAGTCAGATTAGGACTAGACAAATGTCAGTTTGTGACAGAGCAGTCATCCCAACACCGAGACCGCTCTGTAAGACACCGTACAGATATGGGTCTTTCGCTTGTGTGTACAAGCAGCAAAGAAGCCCCGGTGTGAGCATCAGCAGACACGGGGATAAGAAACTAAAGCTGTGATACATGCTGCTCTGTGTTATGGGCAGAGAAAGTGTCAAGAACCTCAGTGTGTTTCAGCTGTAGCGCAAAACCTTTGTTCTTAGTGTTTAACTTTCACTGCCAGTGTGTGTGTGCACTCTCAATCCGGAGTAAAGCACATAGTTAGAGCAAACTTTGTGTCGATGTCTTTGCATGAAATACTGAACATGCTTCTGCTTTGACTAAGAAGGTCTGCAATCTTATCGAGTCAGTATAGCCAAATCACTGTGGTGTCTCTGTTTGCAGTGCTGCACTATAGCTCCTCTGTGTATTGCAAACACAGACAGCTGCAACGTTTTTGGCAGAGCACACATAGATTTCTATTGCTGACCCCTAAGGCTGCTTCTTAGAATGCAGTGCACCTCCCCCACTAGCAACCACGATCACTTTAGTTTTTTTTTTTTCTCTTTTCCATCTTATTATACTTATTTGCACTTGATGTATTAAACATTGGAAGGAATTGCTTAGAGCAAATTAATTGTTAACTACATGCAAAACTCACACTTACTGTCAAAAACAAATATGGATTTACAGAAAAAAAAATCTGAAATTTTGGGTCAACATGAGTTCATGTAAATGTGCAGATTTACATGAACAGATTTATTTTTTTTTTAACTCAACCCATTTTATTAACAGCTACTTGCACAATAAATAATTGTTCCAAGAAAGTTATACCAGACTATATTGTATGAATGAAGTCTAAACTTAGAAATGTGCACTGGAAACATTACAGCACTCCTGTAAATCAGGCTGAGTTACAATCCGTTTAAGAATTAGCTTTTACAATGAACAAAATATCCATTCATCCGTCCATCCATCCATCTAAGCTTATTTGGGATTAGGGACGTTCAAGAAATCTAGACGTCCAACTCTTCATCTTTTATTGCGAGATTTCAAATATGTATAGCCCCTCTAGCAAGTTCTGGTTCAAGGGTCTCATCCCACTCGGGCGTGCATGATAAATCTGCAGCAGGAAGTTCTGGGTTTTTTTTTTCTTTTCTTTTCCACATTTAGTTACATTGGTATTTACTTGAATGGATTCCACTTTTTTTCAATAGACCAAAATAAAAAAGCCAATTATCGTGAAGTCAAAGGAAAATCTTACATTTTCTTTTTTTTTTTTTTGTAAATAAGAATATGAATAGTGTGGTTCATGTGTTTATTGAACCTCCATGAATCAATACATCTAAATCTTTCTTCATTGGATTTAGGTCTGGACTTCAACTTGGCCATTCCATCATGCACAGAGCCTGCAATGGATTTTTGTTTTTCCATCTATTAATTTGATGGATCTTTCCATTAAGTCTGACCCTTTCATCTTTTAATCGTGCCCTGTCAGAATAAAAGTAACTGTACAACATAAAACTGCCACCACTTTGTCTGGTGTGTTCAGGGTGATGTGCAGTTTGTTTTCTGCTATATAGAACAGTTTCCTTGTAGGCCAAAGAGTTCAGTTTTGGTCTCCTCTGACCAGAGCGCATTCCTCCATTTTTGCGGTGTTCCTTATATAGTTTGTGACAGATTTCAAATCAGACTGCTTATGGTTTTCTTTCAACAACTATCTCCCTGTTAGTCATCCATTAGGCCACGTGTAGCATACAGAATTAGTAGATGTTTTGAGAAGAAATTAATGTGGTTGAGGAGTATGCATACCTCAGCGCTTACCTGGACAACAGACTGAAACAGAGATGCAACAGTGAAGCTGGAGAGGTTGCCAAGCTACCTTTGAGCAACATAGAATTACACAACCATGCACATATATGCTCTCATACCGAAGGGAAATTCAGCGAGACAGATTAATGTAACGGTCACATTCTTTGTGTACCCAAGGATAATCTGCATGCATAGGGATTACATGCAAAGTCCATGCAGAAAGACCGTAGGCTGTGATTTGAACCTTCTTGATACATGGCAATATTGCCACCAACTGCGTCACTGTGCAGCCGATATGTTGCCTTATTTGATTAAATCCTATAAAAAAAAAATTTACTTTTGTGGTTGTGCCTAACAAAATGGGGAAAATTCAAGTAGTGTAAAAAGTTTTGTAAAGACCTTTATAACAACTTTGATGGCTTATTCATTTGTCTTAAGAGTATAAAGTACATAAAGGGAAGACCAATGAACTAGTTGATATTTATTCATCACATGACCTCAGAAAGTGAGAGTTTTATCTTAGTGGTAAGTGTTTTGGACCTTAACTGCATGAGTTAACAGTTGCTTATTCAGGTATGCTGTAAAGAAATTCACTGCCGATGGAACCTTACAATAATCACTACCATGCATTTTTCTGTGATTCTCGTTATATTTGCCTACAAAGTAATAATAACAAGAGACATCCCACCAAGAAAAATACTGCCTTGTTAGTTGAATGGCAACATTGATGTAACAGAACAGATATCCGCTGAGGAGATGACCAGACTGAAAGTATCAAGGTTTTTCTTTCATTGATTTGTTTTGTATATCTGCTTTGTTCTGCTCTTGAGGGTCAGGATGAGAGGTGTGCTACATACCCTCGACAGGTTGCCAGTCCATTATCAAGCAAGCACAGAGAAACACAAGAACAACGGCCATTCATGCTTGCGCATACTGTCTGCTACTAATTTAACATTTCTGATGTACTGGGTCAGAGTACATTGAGAAAACTCACACATGCTCAAAGAGAACATGCAAACTCAAGATTCAAACCTAACACCTGAGGCATCAGGAAGGCTCCTCACGCTGCGATTTGAAGTAGTCTAGCAGTTAGTACAGTTTTATCAACCTTCACCACATGTGATTCTAAAGAGGAAAAAAAAAGATGTTACATAGTTGTGTTAGTTCTTTAGACAATCTGCTCCTCTTTTTGTTTTTGGACAAAATGAAGATGAGCTCCTGATAACAGCATGCTTGAAATGCTTTGACTTCTCATTAGCACACTGTATTGGCTGGAGCAATGATGCCTGTCATGTTTCATAGTGGATCATTTCATTTGTTTCCTCCAACCTAGACTCTATTATGCAGACCGTAGCTAACTGCTACCATCATGGATAGCTTTTATCCTCTTCAAATGGAACATGCCCGACTTTCAATGCAGAAAAACTTATCTACTTTGGCTGCTTATTCTGTTCTTGGTGTCATATTTGCTCACACTGTCATCTAATGTACTTACAATTCTTTGCCATTGTATTCATATTGCTTGATTGATTTTACTTACATTTTGCATGTTACAATCACAGATCCTTCTGTGTGGTGTAGCAATTTTTATGTGATAGATGGACATGAAAAGGGACATATGGTTTTCCATTTCTAGAAAAATGTGCAATATGTTGTTAGCTCCAAGGCAATGTTATTCTTTGTTGAAGACCAACAAACATACTCACAGCTTGATGCTGTGAGTAGGCTCCCTCTTTTACAATTTACATGGTTTGTTTGGAGTGATATGCTTTTTTTCTGCCACACGTTTTGATTTCGTCTGACCATTTTATTGTCTTCAATATGTTTGCTGTTCCACTTACACGTTGTGGAAAATTAGAAACAGACATTTAAATTTTTAATTGCTTTTTTTTTTTCAGAATTCATTTTTTCTTGCCGTTCTCCCTGGAACGGCAAGTAGTGTATGACAGCAGTTGTCAATAGCTCCTCCTGCCTGAGTTATCAATCTTTGTAGCTCCTCCAGAGTTAGTAGCAATAATTTTCTGATAATTTCTTTTACTAACATTCCCTGAGAAACTTTAAAGATGTTGAAAGAAATACTGTATTTACACTGAGATGGATAAAATAACACCTGAATTCAGTCACTTGCCACTGAAAACAGACATTGAATTGTCTGCTTTTATTATAATAAAATACCAAAGAAAGTTCAAGGGGTCTAGATTAATTTTATGTCAAATATTAGCATGTATACAAGTTTATTGTACCAAGCTAAAGAACAAATTTCAGTGCAAACATTCCTTTTGTTTTTTTAATGCACTAAATTTGTCAACTTGAGTGCGTGTGTCTGTGTGTGTATACTCTTCAGTGTTGGTGTTGTTGTCCCAGGCTAATTGAGCAATTCGATCGTGGGAGCAGTAGTGTTTAAGGTCATGGAGCAGCGTGCTCCCATGGCTCTGTCAGAAAGATGCTGCTTTCATAATTACTCTGCTTTTATCTGTAGCGCAGTTAAATGACTTCCAGACAAATGCACACAGAAAGCACAAACAAGCTCGAATACTGAAGAGTGAAATATTTAGATATTGCAAGCTAACACCCACGTTCAGCTGCATGCGTGAACAATTGCTTGCACACTAACACTTCCCCAACAATTTAAAGTCCTTTAATTTTATAGATGAGGCATTTTTGAAACCTCTTTCATGAACAATTGAATTCAGTCATGCATGATGAGAATGCCTGTTGGGTCTTTCTGTCTGCACATATTCATGTGTAGGCGACTGTATTTTATCAGACCGAGCAGCTTTTCTCGCCGAACAACAATTTTAGATTAGATGTGATTGCTTGGTTCACATAACACATGCAACACTTTCATTTCTCAGCTATTTCAATGCTGATCCAAAACCAGCGGCCCAGTGTGGGTATTTGCACAGGCACGCATATGTCCCTTTCAGTGTGCGTGTGTGCTTGCACGCTTGCATGTTTGTGTGCATGTGCTTGCTTGCCTGACTGCACATGTAACTTGAACAAACGCCAACACTGGTGGCCCTGTCTGTTTGTTTCACACAGACGTTCTGTGAATGTGTGCCCAGCTCCTCTCAACTCAAACATCGCTGGTCAGACTCAGAAACCGCCAGGGAGACTCCGGCCAAGGTAAGGCCCAGTCTCCACGTTACACATAGTTCTGGTTGGAAGGCTACATACAATTATTATGGACATGAATATTGAACACAGTTTGGGCTATCAATCATATATCTGAATTGCTCTCTTTAATTGTGGCATGATCACACACAAAATGTGTTCAATAGATTTAAACAGAAAGACATTCTTGCACAGGTTTGAAATTATCACAATATATATATATACATATATATATATATATATATATATATATATATATATATA
>CAEGAE010080362.1:0-83956 GCA_903067095.1 Girardinus metallicus | reverse complement strand
TATATATATATATAGTTTTGCCAGTTATCTCAAAGGGAAACAGTCATTTTATAGGGATTCATTACACAGAGTGAAATATTTCATGATTTTATTTATTTATTTTTACACTTTTAATGATTAAGGCTTACAGGTAAAGAAAACCCACAATTCAGTGTCTCAAAGTCTGAATATCACATTAGATCAGTCTATGACGCACGTTTTAAAGTCAAAAGTCAGGTTTATTTTCAGGTCACATTTCAGCAACAAGGCACTAAAATATAATTGTCATCAATTATGAAACAAGAAATGACAATGAATTTAGTCAAATTGCAAATACCAAGTCATTCTCCCTGGTGCTGTTCCATATTACTGCCACAAATTCCACTGAATTTGTGGAAGGACAAATTCAGTGGAATTTGTCCTTCCACTGAATTGTATGTGAATATACTTATTCACAGAATATATATTGGATTAATATACTGGATACAGAACTCTGAACAACCAGCTTCTAAAGCAATGACCTTCTGGTTTCCCCACTTTGACAGCTGACTCTTCACAGTGTCAGGAAACCTTTGCAGGTGTTTTAAGTTAATTAGTTGATGACACCAAGAGTTTCCATTTAACACCTTTTCATAACATTCTAGTTTTCTGAGACGCTGAATTTGGGGTTTTCACATCAAAATTACAAGATACAAAGGCTTGGAATATGTTGCTCTGTGTGATGATTCTACATGCAAGTTTCTCTTTCAGAGATGACTAGGGGTGGGCATTTATCGCGTCGTTGATGCTTAAAAACCCTCCAAACTGTCCCTGCTGTCGGGATTGTTAGTTTTCTCCGCTGTTTATTCAATGAGAGTATTATTACATATCAACAAGTTTAAAAATAGGATTAAATGCAGTTACTGTGAGCGGTTTAGTTGTTCAAATCACATTTGTTAATGTTACTGCTGTCCCAAAGAAGGGCATTCCAAATATTTTTTAAGAGAGACGCACGCATCCACAGACATACTGTTACCTAAAAAAAGTAGTAACACATAGTTTTAATTTATTTTGCACACTTGATGTCCTCCTCTTGCCACTTCACAAATACAGACAAATTGCATTGGTCTGTGATCTCAAATTCTAATAAAAACAGATTGATGTTTGTGGTTGTATGTGTATAAAAAAAATAAAAGAAATAAAAGAAACGACGAAACATTTAAATTTCATCAAAGCCTCTCATGGGTAATAAAGTGTGACCTCTGACCCAGTCCCAATGGCCCCTCTCATCACCATTTGACATCATAGCCTTTGTGCGCTGCAAGGTGATTGGCTATGATGGATTATTACTGTAAACGTTTCACCTGTTTCTTCAGTAGGGAACACTCCCCTGGTTTAATCACCGTCTTCAAAGCTCCCCACACTCACGAGAAGCCAATCGGTTTTTTTTTCTTTCCCTCCTCTGTGGTGTGCGTGTTCATTGGTGTGTGTGGGTGTGTTTACTGACAGGTCGAACAATGGTCGAGGCCACAGTCGATCTTTTCTTTTTTGCAGCACATGATCTTTATTAAGAACACCTCAGGGCATAATGGGAAAGGTTTTTATATGTGAGGGCCGGGGGCTTTTCTTTTCTTTTCTTTTTTTTTTAATACACATTTAAAGAAACACTGATAACCTCTGTGTTCTTTTGTAGCAGCTCATCTCTGTAGATGTTCTCCTTTTCTTTGATGTTCAACTGGCACACAGACCAAACGAAATATTAACATTTGAATTATTGGCCTGGTTTAGCGTGTTTATAAATTCATCTCGCGTGTATTTGTCGCTGTCAGTCACAAATTATTTACTACCTTACGGGATCTGGGGGGGGGGGAAACGGCAATCTGTTTTTTTTTTACCCTACAACCAAACTGCATGGATAACACAATAAATGATTCCACCAAGAACCCAGAGATCAAAGTGGGCTATCCAGCCATCCATTCTTGCCTCCTTCACATTTATTCATTATTTTCCATTGAAGTTTGTCACGTTTGATATGCTGTGTGTAAGCATGGGTGATCTTTTGTGTGGGTGTGTGTGTGTGTAGAAACAGCAGTGTTTGTATGGCAAATACTGATGAAACCATGCGGAAATCTTCACTTCAATGACAAGATTTGAAGAAATCTCAATTAGTCACCTAGACGATCACACCAGCAGTCAATCCATACACACTTGAGTTAGAGTTTTAGCCATAAAATCCTACTTTTTAAATTTGATTTTTTAAAATCAGCCATATGGAGCATAAGTACAGTAATTTCCAGACTACTAACCCTGCCTGGACATAAGCCAAACACTCTAACTTACAAAATTTGTCTAAAAGCCACCAGTGTCCCGATTGCAACATGAGATATTTACACAAAAACGTCAAGTTTTTTTTTTTTTCACTTTTAATGAAATATGTAGTGGTAAAATACACAGATACGTATGGTTTCTGAACAGACTGTGACCCTGCTGCTGAAAAGAAAGCAAAAGACAGGACAAAAGCATTTTTTTCTCACTGTCTGAAGTTAAATCAGACCAAACGTTTGTTTTAGCTAAGTTAGAATTACCAAGATTATTTCTATTTGCTAAATGCCAGAAAACTTAGCATTTAACCCAAATCATGAAGTTTAAAAGATAGTTATCTCTGACCCTGACTACATGTATGTAAACTTTTGGATTCGAGGAAAGCTACAAAACCATGTCTTGCTAACAAAATGTTGTTGCTAAGTTTTCTTTGTGTTTGCCCAATACAGATTCCAGCTGTTTCACTCTTTGTCCGCACTTTGATATTTCCGATTCAAAATATCTAAATATCAAAGACCACTTGAGAAAATACAAAATTTACTCTTCTATTGTGTTTTTGCATCACTGTGATGGAATTGTTGAGCATGAAAAGCTTCCTCATTGTAATCCCATTTCATCGCAGGTTTGTGTCGTCTTGTGCTTTGGACCATAGCAATAATAAGACTTGTTGGTCTGAAAACCTCTAACCAGCCCCATCACAGTATCTCTACCACATGTGACCGTTGGTACAATGTGCGTTTTTCTGAAATGTTGTGTTAATTCTACGATAAATCTAATGTGGTGCACACCATCCAAAATGTTCCAGATTTGTTTCATTATTTGCGGAGGAATTCGAAATTATAGAAATTGAGAGGTTTTTTGGGAGTAAAAAAAAGGAGTGTGTTTTTTGTCAGTCGTGGTTTTCTGCAGTAGATGCAATATTTGAATTTTATTTTTTTGCAACATTCCTATAGTTGAATCACAAACACAGATACTTAACTGTTGCACAAGAGGTCTGCAGCGCTTTAGCTGTTGCAAGTAACAGATGTTGGAACATTTGATTCTTCTGCATGCCCCGGACCCATCTGAGTAATAAACTGACTAAACGTTCTGGCCTGGTTTGTTTAGGTTTTTAATCGCTTGGAGTTTACTCTCTTTGAAAAGAAACCAAACCACAGGAAAAAAAAAAAAAAAGCTGCAAGTTAACAAACTCTTCAGCTGATTCGAACCAAAGGAAACCAACTCTAGGCGTGAAAACCCTTAGCCAGAGCCTCACATTTATTGAGATATCATTACTTTTTTTTATTAAAACTGGTGTTGCATTAAAATAAACCTCAACAGTCACACAGATAAAGGCATTAGAAGTGCTGCTAGCTTGAATTAAAAAATATGCTAGCTTGAAAAGTAGTCTCTCTTTTTTCATGAGTTGAGAGAGTAAACCTTGTAGATGTACTTTGTTCATGTTGTGCACTTTTTGTGTCACTTGTGTGTACAACACATAGACATGAGAATTATATAAAGCAATTATACAAAAATGCTGAGTGACATGTTTATCAGTGCTAACTGTATTATTAGCCGTTAGCTTCTCTGTTTGTGTGCCTGATAGTTTGTTGGCTTAGAGAACCATGTGGCCTTGGTGAGCACATTTGCTGCTCTCGCTCTGTGTTTTTCCTCCACTCTCCTGTAACCTCTGCTACTTTCTTTTTTATCCTTAATCCCCCTTCTCTTTTCCTTTTAATCTTTTCTTTCTCTGCCGTTTTGTCCGTCTCCATTTCCCGCTCTTCCCTCATCTCGTCCCTGACGTCAATGGGAAATTGGATGGTTTTTGATTACTACTTGGCTGTCAGGCTTACTGCTATTAATTGAATTGAATCCCTGTCCATCTCCTATATTTCTCTGCCCTCTTTCTGTTTCCTCCTTTGCTATTCATTTTGTCTGGGGTTTTTTTGGGAGTTTTTTTTTTTCCTTTTTGACTTTCATGCCCCCCCCCCTTGTGTGCTTTTACTCATATCGGCCCTGCTTCCATTTTTTTCCTCTCTCCATGTGCACTGTCTCTTGTTCTCCTTTCCTGCCTGTTTCCTTTTCTATTTATTTCTCTATTTCGTCTCTCTCACGCCATGCAACCGCTTCTTTTCCCTTCTTGTCCTTCTCGTCTCCTTTATACTCTACTTTCTTAATTTTTGGCTACACGCACACACACGCACACACCTCTTTATTATCCTCTGCGCTCTTGCTCCTTGAGCACAGTGATACTGTTGTCATGGTGACGCCCATCATTTTCTGGCATGAATGGAGGATACTTTATTGATGAGATGGCATGGCAGAGGGAGAGAAAAGAAGAGTGATGGAGAGAAAGACAAAGACGCGCAGAAAGAAAGAAATCACTGGCAGGGAAAATCAGAATGATATGGAAATGATCATCCCCGCTGCTTATGATACAAAACATTTCCAGCCTGTCATTTTCCTATTGCTGATTAGCTAAAGAGGATGCCACGAGACCAAAAAAAAAAAGCCAAATGTTCTCGGCATATTCAGTCCCTGCGAAAGAATATCCCTTAAAACCCAGCAGTTCATCACTTTTTAGCGTATGTGAAGTCATCCTGGAGATTCCTGTTATCCGGCAGCAACGTGCTGCCTTCAGCAGCGCTCCCCTTTTAATCATTCTGCAGCATAAATATGTCAGTATATTAAAATGTGTTTTTCAAAATGAGTGCTGGTGTTGCCCCATGGACATCCTTATTAGCTTGTCGTGGTCTGATGTTTCCTCGGTGCAGCCAGGCGTCATTGTCTAAAGCTGAAGCTCATTAGATATGTCTGATGTAGACATATGGAAGGTTTTAGTACAGCAAGTTAGGCAATACCTTCCTATCCAACCATTATATGATGAAATTGGACATTTTGCAGAGACATTAATGCTCTAAATCAACTAGAAATATAGTTACTTATTTTTCAGCTCTGCCAAGTAAACATTAAGTTGCCATGAAGCAGCCGTATTTGTTGCACTGGGAAAATGATATTTTGAGTCCAAACTAAAAAATGTGTGGCGATGAGAATGAATGTTATCTTTAGCTAACTTGTGTCTGACATCTGACCTACAGTTCATCTGCTGTCTGAGACAATCCAAGGCGTGACGGCGACAGCCACCGGGGTCCAGTACCAGCAGTCCTGGCTCTGCATCCTGTAAGCATCTGTTCCTCTGTCTGGGCATTTTCATGCATGATGCCAGAGCTTTTTTGTTGTTTGTTGTCAAACATTAGCATGAAATGTTAATTTTGACACAATTTGATGGGGAAAAAAAAAAAAAAAAAAGATAATCAAAACCACATTTCTTAAGCTTTTGCTATTTATTGCACTTGAAATTACATACATCTAGAGCTCCAGTATGTAAACTTTATATACTTCTGAAAACTTTCACTATTTTCTGACAATATAGCAAAATCAAGCTCCTCCTCCTCCCTCATCTACTACTGTTGTCTGAAGAAACGCATCGCTCCCGACCAAAAAACAACCAATCAGAGCCAGGAGGGGGTCTTAGCGCTGTCAGTCATGCTTGTGTATGCGCAGCAGCTGTGCTAATGGTGGAGAAACAACTTAGTTACCATAAAACTCTTTATGCATGTTAGCATGACCACCATCAGTGGTCATGCTAACTAGCTTTCACATTCACGGCAGGTTGAGGTTCACTGAAAGCACTAAGCCCCTCCCCTTTGCTCTGATTGGTTGTTTCTGACTGGCAGTTGTGCATTTCTGCAGATGGCAGTAGGACAATAGGAAGAAGACTGGATTTTTTTTTTTCACAAATTATTTGTCTCAGCTTTAATTCATATATGAAAAACATATTTTTTAATACAAAATAACATTCTGCATTTGTGACAGATTTTTTTTTTATTTCTGACTAAATAACCGCTGCATAAAGAGAGAAGATCTGAGCAAAAGCATTAGATCAAACATGCTGAAACATTACAGTAATAACTATTTTAGGGGGGAAATGATTCAAATCTGAAATATGTGGTTTGCATTGGTGTTTAGCTCCTCTGAGTCGTTGAGCAACAACCTTTCAAGAACTCAGACTTATGTCTCCATCAGCTTTTCTGAATTCTTCAGCTCAGTCCTGTTGCTCTTGCGTAAAGAACATGCTTGCATAACTAATAGTTGACTTCCTAACATACTATCCCGTCTAAGCGGAGGATCTTTGCAGGTTTGTCAGAGTGGTGACGGTCAGCTTGGTTGCTCCTCTGAATAACTCTCTGGGTTTTTCTGGCCTTTCAGGTGGATTAGGATGTTCTGGTGAACTAAACTGAACTCAATGAGAACTAACTTAAAGCTTGTTATGTTGCTTTGAATAACCTGGTAGTTGGATTCTATCTACTAATTAGGCAACTTCTTTAGGGAATCAGTTGCACCGGATTTTATTTATTTACCTCGAGTGTGTCACTTCTTTTCTTTTTTGTTTTTTTTTAAATCCTTTTTAAAGACCTGAAAGTATCTATGAAATGATAATGTACCCTATAAAGAGTTTCATGCTTGGTAGGACAGCATCAGTCATTTGTACAAGTGTCTCAAAACAGCACATTGATATTCAACTCACAGAGCTTTCTCTCTCCCTGTGTAATTATAAGAGCAAAGGAGGAAGTTAGCCGACGCTGATAGTGTTAAAGTCCACTGCGGGAGAGGGTCAACACGGGGGAGAGAATCAGCATAGCATCAGATTTTAATGTCTGCCGCTTTTTGTTTTGTTTCCAGCTAACGGTCATGTTTCTATTTTTTTTTTTTTTTCTCAGATGTTCTGTGATTTGATGATTTGTCTTTACTGATGGATTGCTTTAATGTTCATGTTGTTTTGGCAATTTAGTAATCATCACTCAGACATCCTTAGCATACTGGTACCATTGGAAATCCCTGTTCAAAAAGCTTCTTCATGGATAAATGAATCAATTGATGAATCCCAAAGAAACTGTCTTAACCCTATAAGGCATAAGTTTCAAATGTCTACCTGGATAGTTTTGCTTATTTTAATTGTACACGGTTCTTTAAATGTCCTGTGAGTAAATATATATATTTGCCCATTTATCCATAACAATTGGAACTTTCAATATCTAGCAAGTCATTTTTGCAATTTACCATCTATTAAAAGAGAGCTCTTCAGATTAATTTCACTCCTGGCTACGGAGGGGGGGCGGGGGGTAATTACTGTAATAACCTGATATTGTCTGGAAAGCGCAACGTCTCCCCTTTCAGAAACCATTGGAATTTCTCAGATAGCGGAAAGTGCGGCCGAACTATGGCACTGCAAATTTGGCTGGATCGTCGCTGCTACGTTCGGTCTGGAAGGGTTAAGGTGGAACAGCGCAGGCGCCACCTTAAGAAACTTTGATTCTCTTATGAATGTATAAAAATGTACTGAATGGAATTACATGAGAAAACTTCTAAGGTTCTGTTTGAAACAAAAAGCTCTCTTGCTCCCCCAGTGACCCCGTATTATCCGTGTCCTCAAATACTGACAGTGATGATTTTCTCTCTTTCTTTCTTTTTTATGAAAGTCGATAACGTCAGGGGAATAATGTCCATCAATGTGTCACAACTTGTTTTTCTATGTGTTTATATCTGTGTGTTCATATGTTCTGCTGCTGCCCTCTGCACCTGTTTAATTGCCCCTCGGGGATAGATCAAGTTTTATTGAATTAAGCTGAATAATTTTGTTTCTAGCTCTCCATTTTCTCAGTCTCTGTGTGTTTGATCCCGTTACTCTCCCCAACATTTCATTGTTACAGGATGACATAAAAATATCTACCTGTCCAAACGACATCCTGCTTGCTACGTTGTTTAAAAAATGTTTCCTGCCAGTAGCTCTAATAACGTACTATAGGAACTCGCAATATTCATTTTGAACAGGTTCAAAGTTCTTTCAAGCAGGCTTTTGTTGAGCCCTTTCCAAAGAAATGCTAATTGGATTTAACACAGCATAAATATTGTAGACCTTTCTACCATATCTCCTTTATCTTAAAACCTGTAGAAAATGGTGTCAGAAAAGGTAATTTCTTTTATGGGAAAACTTGTGAAATTCAGTCTGGTTTTTATAAACTTTATTCCACATAAACTGATTTACTCAAAGTTTCTAATGATTTCATATTGGCTGACTCTGAAGCATCCTCTGTAATGTTTCTCCTGGATTTTACACCTGCCTTTCACACTATTGATCACAGTATTCTGATTAACTACAGGCTCCTAGGTGCAGTCAGACTTTTGTGGGGCACCACAAGGCCCAATATTTAGAGCTATTTTTTTTTTTGTCTCATATGTCTTAACCTCTCCATGCTGATGTTACTCAGCTCTTCTGTTCTTTAAAGCTAACAAAATTTCAAGCATTTTTTATTTTTTTGTATTTTGGCGTCTTCTGCCAAACCAAACCCCAGGAACTTTGATATCATTTTTCTATTCTGCAATCCCACAGAGTGCTAGTAAAACTTTTTTCTTCTGAGAAATATTTCTGAACTACCAACTGTGGTGTTTAAAAGCTGAATTAGAGACGGCTCTTCATGCATCTTTTTCTCCACCTCTTGATTATCGGAGCAGCCTTTTTAGATGTTTACCGTCTCCAGTCGGGTTTTAACCAACACATTTTAGAATTTGTTTTAAAATTTCAGTCCTTACTCACAGAGCCCCATGTGGTCGAGCTGCAGCCTTTGTCTCTGACTATCTAGAGCCTTACAGCTTTTCTGGCCGTCTGATATCGTCCCGTCTTGGGCTGTTAATGATTCCTCAAAACACATTTTAAGACCAGAGGGTAGAAATCTTTTAGAGCGGTGGCCCCCAGATGGTGGAATCCGCTGCCTTCATCTTTGTGATGTCTTCTGTTGATTCTTTTAGAAAGAAGCTGAAGAAAATTCATCCCGACAGGCTGCTAACCCGTTCTGTGCTGTAGGATGTTAAATATTTGCTGTTTTATCTTTAATTATTCTACCTTTTGTGTTTATAATGCTGGTTTTTATTGTGGTTTCTGATCTGAGAAAAGTGACAGATGAATTTTTTATTTTTTTTTTACTTCCCTCCATTTGTGAGGTCGCGTGTGAGCAAACACAAGTCTAGCCAGCAAATTTGAATGCTGTCTAACTGTTGCTCCACAGAAAGAGGTTAATCTATGGAAATGAAGGGCACCGCTGGTGGGCTGAGGCACTGACATTTGTAAAAAAAAAAAAAAAAACTCCTCCTTCTTCCACTCTCTGCAGCTGCAACGTCAAACATCTCCAGAGGCGTCATGTGTGTATCTCTCGTCTGGAAAGGCCGCAAAACTGGGGGGAGAACTGCTGCGAGGTCCGCTATGTCATCCTGATACTCGCCCCCTCCAAAATGGTAACATCTGCAGCAAGATTTACATTTTATCGTTCATGATTCCCAATTGTCTTTATTCATTTATCTATTTTTTTACCTGTTGCGTATATTTAATGATTGTGATTTGTGTGTAAAATTTCCCAGTTTTGTAATGCCAGCCATTTTGAACACTGATTTTTTTCATTAATAATTAAAAATGCCAACATCAGGTATTCCATATTTACAGTGACTTGCAAAAATATTCATGCCTCTTAAGTTCATTGGGATTTTACGTCATAAATCAACACAAATTCAAACATAATAGTGAAGCGAAAGCAAAATGCTTTTCTACAAAAGCAAAACAGAACAAAAAAATCTAAAACAAAATTGTTACATGTAAGTGTATTCATCCGTCTTTATTTGGACAAGCCTAACAAACACAGCACCACCAGTTGCTTCTCAAAAATATTTCATTATTAAAACGATCCAACCTACCTGTGAATGTATCTCAAAGAGGAAAGTCATTCTGCCCGACCCCAGAGTCCAACCAGCAAGATGGTTCAGGACAACGTTCAAAACTATATAATACACAGCTCTCACTTTGTATCTTTGTTTATTCTTAATGTGGGAAAGATGAATGTGTTACAACTAGAGAACTACTAAATATATAAAACCAGAAAACAGCTCAGCCTATCAGTGGTAGATTAGCCAAAACAGCCCAAAAGGAAACATCTAAAACAAGCTAAAGGTTTGGAAGGTAAGAGTGATTACCTATATGTTAGACGTTGGCCCCTAAACAAGCCTGGTTTTCTAACAGGAACTCAAACATTGTATTGGCTACTACTTTTCCTTTCCCTCCATTACCTACAGAGGTAAAAAATAATTTAATCAAACATTGGCAAATTTTTTCCACTGACCCGACAGCTTTTGAAGTCTTCCTGTTTCTGCCAATAAGCAGGTTAGAAGTTTGTCATATTTCCTGGTCAGTCTAGCTATTTCAACCATCTTCAACATTTTTGGCTCATTTAATTTCTCACATTAAGTTTAGAGATGTTTTCACCCCTGACAGTTCGGTAGACTCTAATGGATCAGGGACCAAAGTTGCAAAATTGTTCCCCTCCTCGCCTGTGATAATGCTGCACCAACAACTACTGAAGGAAATGACATGAAAACCTCTGAAGGAGACATTAAGTGCAACATCATTCCTCATGAAATGTAAACAAAAATGGAGTGGCGTCAGATTTGAGCAGTTGTAGGATTTCTCCTTTGTCTTTGGTAAAAGATCGCAAGCAATTTCTCCCACTAGTGCTAGACTCACACGCTTCGTTTGGTTGCATTTACCCAGAATACACTGCTCTTTAGCCCACTTCCTATTTTGGAGTGGTCTCCAGTCCATTTGGCATTCAAACATACTTTCGAAATCCTCCATAGTTCAACCGAACCAGACCTAGGTTTTTAGGCGGACCAAAGTTTGCTTTATTGGCATTCACACCTCACCAAACGAATCAGATTTTCTAGGCAAGCAAACTAGACTTCAATCAAAGCAAACTAAACAGGGCTGGTAGGAATGCACTTTAAGTAAGAGCTGTTATCAATATTTGCTGACTATACCTCCAGCCGTTATGTGAAATCCTCCTTTGTTTGTTAGAAAACGCTGGAGAACAAACAGCATCATGGAGAACAAGGAACATGCCGGAAGGTTTTCGGAGGAAGCTTTGGAGAAGTTAAAAGCAGAGATAGTATATAAAACGATATCACAAACTTTAAACATAATCACTGTCATTCGAAAATTTAAATTCTACGACAAAACCGCAAAACCTGTTCTGACCTGGTCATCTACCTCTCGACAAATGTGGGTGGCAGAAAGAAAGCCATTAGTGAAAGAAAATCCAAGTCCCATTTGCAGCTTATTACAAGTCACAATTTATTTTGATATTATGCTTAAAGTTTTCATCTAAATATTTATTGGTGGGTTTTTAGATAATGATTGTTTCTTACATTTTTGTATTTTTTTTTATTGTAGAATCTCCTTTTGTTCCATCAAAAAGTCTTTCTGGCAGCCATAAAACAGCTCAACCTTTCTGTTCCTTTCTGCTCCATCTCGAGCTTTTAGCACAAATACATACCTGGATAAATGCATTCACAGTTACACATCACTCCCCTGTCGTCAGAAGGCTGAGTGTTGCCCCATTCCAGCAAGAAAGCCACCTCCCAATATCTGCCTTTTATTGCTAGAAAAACAATTTTTTTTTGTCTCATTCTGTCCTCGAGTATTTTATTTGCCCAAACCGACAAGAACACCAGATTCACCGGTACGGTCATGCATAGTGGGGAGGGGGAAGAAGCTAGCCTCCATTCAGAGATACCTCAGCTAACTATAATATATTTTCTGTTTGTTTGCGTCTCTGGTGTCTATCTCATTTTCCCACACCAGCCCTTATTTATTTTTGTTTCTTTTTGTAGTTCCTGCAGCACTCTCCTCACCAGTCTTAGAGGCAGCAATCAAAGCCACTAATGGCATTCTGAGAGACATTATTCTGAGCCCCAAGTAAACATGAAGACCCATTATGCCTCAATTATGCTTTATGGTGACTTCCTCTGCAAGAGAACATCTTTGAAGGGGCACGATGATAATAATAATGGGAATTCCTCTGCTTGGTGAATGTACAGTATGTTAATCTGTATCTGTCTTGGTGGAGCATTTTCCATCACTAGTCAGTCAACAAGCCTCAGAGAAGTTTTTTCTTTTTCTTTACTTAATTGCCTACGGTAAATATATTTAGCATGCAAGAACTTTTAGATTTTATTTTATTATTATTATTTCATTATTTGGTTTCATGTATGGTTTCACAACACTGTGAATATGCTCTAAAAATGTAAGCATTTTGAGGCGTTACCACTGCAACTTTCAACATATTTTCTTGGGTTTTTAGGGGTCATCATAATAGTGAAGCTCAAGAAAAAAGTTGCAGGGTTTTCAAAATTAATTATGGTACAAATAAAAACTGAAAAGTGTGGCATATACTTGTATTGATTCGCCCCTGAGTCAGTACTCTGTGGAATCACCTTCATCCCAATTACAGCTTTGCATAAACAAGTATAAAGGCCAAGTATTCATATTCAACTTAGATGCCAGTTTTTAGAATTCAACTCAGAAGTTTGTTAGGAAATGAGATTGACATCTGCCAAAAGATAATAAAACAATATAAAAGGAATATCAATTTAAAAAAAAAGTTTTTATATCCTCTTATTAATGTGGTATTTAGCGAATAGAAAATAATTTTGTTCATTCTAAATGACCTTAAACAAGAGAAGTTTAGTGTAATTTAACTTCACAGCGAGAAAAAAAGTCACCTGTGTCTTTTTATCAAATGTATTTAAATGTCTGGTTTAAACTGTATTTTCATAAAATATTTTAAAGTTTTTGTTCTGTTGATAACAGTGTTGCTTATTCTCCACTCCCCCACATTTTCATTCATCTTCGTGTGTTAATGTTTTAAAAATTTGTCTAAATTTGTAGATAGTTTGGCTTAATAGCTTAAAGGTGATTTGTAAGCATTTGATTCAGGAAGACGGCTTCAGTTACAATTTAGTCAGAATCTGTTTTGATGGGATAAAAGTAAATGGTAGATGGTCACAAGTCTGTGAAACGTTGGAAACACAGAGAAGCTTAAAAAAAAATCGACAACTCGAGATATTTAGTTCCAGCCTCTTTTATACAGCGTCGTCTTAAGCCATTTACCACACGACTGCTGAACATTCCCACAACAATATGGTGACAGTTTTCCTGGACCTGTTCCACTGTTGCTTTTCGATAAGGCTGTTCTGTTTTTCTTCACAGTGGGAGACTCGGTACCGGGGATTCACTCTCACAGTCAGAGCTGTGACAGAGGGGTTTGCAGGGTTACTTTTGTCAAGAGAGCACAAGAGGCAGAACAAGATGCGACAAAATATGTTGTAGAAATTCATGTTCTGTGAGAATGTCTCCTCGATGACTGGTTTTTGTGCTCATCAAAATCACTCAACTGCAACATATAGGTCAGATCGCATAGAAACAACACTTGCACACAAACACATTTTCTTTTTACACATGGTCTAATAGTAATAGACGGTAATTCGAGTCTGACTTGAAAAAAGTCTTGGACTCAAATCGCATTTTTATTCAAATTCAGAAATACTTTATTGATCCCAAAGGGAAATTAAATGTCGTCTCTAATTTTGACTTTGAGCTGCTTCTATTTTCTCCTCAGTCCGTGAAGGCTTGTTTTTTTTTTCCTTTTCAACACTTTCTTTAGTTCACTGGTGACACAGAGCTTGTTGTTAAGGAATCATTTCACTGTTTGGTAGGGACGTTGTTTTCCACACAGAAGTTTATCTACTCTGTCACACACCCAGTCATGTCACTAATGTCCTCTCCACATGGCTGGCAAAGAGCAATCCAATCTTTAGCCTCAAGAGATGACATCAAGCTGGGGTGCAAGCCACAGGCTGACACCGACATGGTACACTGTGAAAGGGTGTACCATGATTAGATTTGTATAATTGTTCTATATTACTTATATACAATCTGTCCCTGTTAGCTGTAGTTTCATAATAATGACCACACACACTCGTCTTGAGCTGAACTTTGCAAAAAATATCTGAGGTTGTTATAGAACAAAACCACACACATGCAGTACAGCAGGAGTTGCCTCCCTTCCTCCAAAATCCCTTTTCATATGATCTCCCAATTTCCCCACATTAGCGGCCCAAGTATGCAGCTCAGGGTTTTCAAAGAGAGGTATGCCTATAAAGGCGAGTTACTCCCTCGTTCATGATTTCTTTAAGAGAATGCATCTAAAACAGTTTGTGTTGGTGAAGCTAGGTTTCAAAACAACAAGAGCTTCTGAAAATAATTTGAGGGATTATTAAGGAAGCAATAAACATGAAGCCAAAAAAACATCTGAAAGCACACACACGCACACACAAAAACCTTCAGAAAGGTTTTTCAGACTTTGAGTCTGTTTATTCTCCTGCTGTTCAGCAAAAAGTGCACAAATATGGATGTCGGTAATGTTTCATTTGATCTAACCTTTACCTCGCTTCAAAATTCAACATGTAGATTTAAATTTGGAAAAGGTTCTGGAATCAGCGCTGTAACACAGTTTTCTATCAAAACATGAGATTTTCACTGTATGCTAAAACAAATTGGCACATGGCTTGGCTCAAAAGGCCTTAAGATTAAGAGGTACAGTGGATGTCAAATGGCCCAAAAGATCAAAGTTAATGGTACATTTTAATGAACCTGTTTGCCCCATACAAGTTCCTTCTGTTTTTGATTTTTGTTTTTGTCACATTCAGATACAAAATGTAGTATAATATAACATAAATGTTGATTTCCTTTATTGCGGGGAGCAAACTCTGCCATCAAACGTTTGTGTTGATGGAATTGCAGAATTATTTTATATCAGCCTTATTGTAAATTTTGAAACAAGAGCAGTCTGATTAAGGTCACGCCACAGCATTTCAAGTTGGGTTTTTATCATTGCTCTGCTGCATAATCCAGCCAAAGTTGAACTTAAGGTCACACAGGGAGGCTCACTACTATTCCACTGTTTTCACTTTTATTGGATATTTGATCTCACATGAAGTGCCAAAACATTCAAAATGACTTTGAATCCTTTCCTGTCACTTTGTTTCTCATCTGATCTTAAATTGCCTTAGCATAAATTAAGTAAGACACGACGGCTGAAGGCTCTCATTCAGACGGTCCGTTCTATTCGTTGCATCCAAACGGATCAAAAATAATCTTAAGAAAGGCATCCCTAATGCTACGGCAAGAAATAACATCTCAGAACTCCAATATCAAACAGAAGTCGACATCTGGCAAATGCCGTCTGTCCACCTTGACTCATCTGAGCATGAGGCATCACTGATGCAGAGTCCTCCGTTCATCATTGGTATCCTGTCAGTGTGGAACATGGCACACACATCAAGTTGTGATGGAGCCAGGTCACTGCACAAATGTGGGCACAAATGGTCCCTGGTTTCCTGTTGATGCCTCTCAAGTCCTCCCTCACTCTCCCATGACCCATTATCCTCCAGAAGGGATAAAGGAAAAGCTGGAGCTGCGCAGCGAGCTCAGGTTGTTGCTTCCTTTTTGGTTTCCCGTAGTCGCTGTACTCAGAGTTTTGTTACTTGCTAACTAATTGGAGGCGATTCCAATCCAAAAACATCAGAGTTTATTTCGAAAGGTGTTTGAGTAATGCTTGAAATGTCATTGCGTCGGAACAGAAGTCAGCCATTACTGACACAGAAAATGGAGGCCACCAGTCTTCATCCTGTGAAACATGTACCTAGAGCAACACAGCTAAAGGCATCAGTTGGCTTTTAAAATGGAAATATATTTTCTTACTTAGTTTTTAAAGAATCAAATGAAATAAATTTCTTTTATTTTTAATATCAGTTCAATCAGTTTACTCATAAATTAACGAGATGACCGATCAACTAAGTACCACATAAATCATGTTATTTTTCTATTTAAAACTGTTTTTAATGGTTTATGATAACAAAAAGTAGTATTTTATGGAGCGCTGTGATATAATCAAAACCATTTTGAGTTTTATGTTTCAGTGAAATTGTTTAAATGGAGCTTTCCGAGATCAAAGTTAAAACGTACGACAAAAATAATGTGCCAGACTAACAAAAAATATTAACTTTGAGATTAAAGTTGTAATAATATGACAATAAAGTCTCAATGATGCAGGAATAAACTCAAAATACTACCAGAATAAAGTAGTAATTTTATAACTCCTGCACTAAAAAGTTGACTTAAAAAGGGAAATGTTGAGCCCTTTGTGAAAGTTATATTTTGGTATCAGTTTTATAAATATGGTATACTTAATATTTTAACACATCAGTATCAAATTTTCATCATTATTAGGATTTTGATACAATTGCACAAACTACTGAGTATTTTGAAGAAAGAATCACGGACTAGACTGGTCATAACTCTATCAAAGCTTTGCTCTCATTAAAACAATTTTTTCTATTAATTCCATGACTTTCTAATGGCAATATTGTGTCTTTTGTTGTGCTAATATTATGACATAATTTAAAATAAAAACTCTTAGTCTGTCGTAAAAAAAAAATCCCCTTTTTTATAATAATAATTTAAGCAGATTTTAAAAGACTATGAATAGCCTGTGTGATACAATCAGTGTTTGTCATTTTTCTGTCTCTCGTAGAAAAGCACCAAGACTGCGATGGAGCTGGGCAGGACGTTTGGCACCCTTTTCTCTGACATCTCCTTCAGGCAGAAGCTGCTAGAGACAAAGACGCAGGAGGAGTTTAAGGAGGCTTTGGTGTTCCAGAGGCACCAGCTCACAGCGGCCAACCAGCAGCCCATCGCTCTGGGGAAGAAGGAGACGGTCCCCCGCAGCCACAAACCTCTCAAGGTGCACTGCAAAAAGTCCCCTTTCAAAAACAAGAAAAAAAAAAGGACAAAAATAGAGTATAATTTTTTTTAAATAAGAAAAATTATTTGCCAACAGAAGAAGAAAATTTATCTCGTCAAGATTTTCCAAAACAAGAAAAAATGTCTAACCAAGATGAACCTACAAATATCATAAAATTAGAGCATTTTTACTTAAAACAAGCCAATTTTACTCGTATAACTAAGATATATTATCTTATTTTAAGAAAAATATTCTCAAGTAAAAAAAATGTTACTTGATATTGAATTTCTTGAAGCTAGCATCTAAAACTAGTTTACTTTTATTGTTACAAAGGATTAAAATATATATTTTGTCATTACATATTTTACTCAAGGTTCTTATGCTAAGGCAGAAATCCAAAAATTGACTGGAACAAGAGATATTATTGGCTTGTTGAAATGAAGACATGAATTCAATTACTTTTCACTTCTTTATTATGTTTTAAGTGCCACATAAACACAACAGAACATGACTACTGGTCAGGATTTAAAGGCTGGATGGGCATCTGATTCTGAAAAATCCCGTAAAAAGACAGAACAATGAAGATCTAACTCATCTGCTGCACTCAGACGCCATAAGAGTCAAGCAAACCAAATTGTCCAATGCAAAAGAATCTTGGACATCAACAATATTAATATAGGAGCTTACTCCGCAATGAACTTCTTCCAATCAGCCATAGCCTTTTCTATGTGGAAGTCTTGTCTCAGTTATGGATGGCGTTCTCCACACAGCTGTCAGCAGCACACGCACACACCTGCTGAAAGGTGTAGTAGCACACTATGATGTACATCACACTATCAGTGCTCCTTTCAGAAGATCCGGACAGGCATGGTTCCAGTGGCCGGTAGGCAGTTGGTTTCACGATCACCACAGAGCTGAAAGTGGTCTTGTTTGATCGAAGTTCTTGGTTCATCTGCTAATTGGAGCACAGACAGAAAAACAATCACAAAACAAACCACGTTTTGGGGACTGTAATCAGTGTAACGATGAATAAGTATCATAAATTTCTAACCTCAAGAATGTGAAGGACAGCGTCACTTGCAACTCCCAAAGTTTCTTGTAGATGGTGCAATACGTGATGGAGACGTGTCTGGTAAAGGCTTCACCATGGCAATGGCTTGGATTACCTGAAAAATAAAACAAGTCTAATTTTAGTTATTTTGCTCAAATACAATAATGCAGGAATTCCAGATGCCAAGACAAAGTCATTTTAATTACTTAAAAATTACTTAATGTTTAAATGTGTGTTAATAATGGTTTTACCACAGATTCTATAAAGGAGACACTACTTTAGAGTCATGGCTTTAAACACAATTCACAATGAAGCCTACAATCACCTTCGTATGTTAACGGAGGCCTCCTTATTTTTTGAAAACTCCATAGAACTGAGTCTCCTTTTTGTTATGGTCAATATTAAATACCCTTATCTGATGGCAACAGACCTAGATAAAAACTCAAACTAAATTAAGCTTTATTACAATTAGCTTCTGATTATAGTTTCCAATTTGGGAAGCTTTTAAAAGGCAATTCCACACAATTTTTTACTACATCGCATGTTTAATCTGCTCTACTTGAATAATAAAAAACAATACCTACACTGTTCAAACCTGGACTTGATTATTACGCTAATAGTAAAATCATTCAAACCCTGTTTGTTATTTCTGAAACTTTTTTCTGATTTGTGAAATAAAGTGCCATATTAGTGATTGTTCTTCAAACTGGGACTATTTAAATTCACAAATCAAAAACAGTGTTTGAAATATCCTGGAAGTTTTTAAATTACAGCAGATTAAATGTCCTCAAGCCAAATATTAGTGAAATATTAGGCGGAATTACAGAATAACGTTAATCAGTGCAGTTAAACGATCTCTGGTGTTGCCGTTAGTGATGTGCGGATTGATACTGAAATATCGATTCTTCCGATACCAGAACTTAGTGCTTTAAAATCTCTTTTCAAATCCAAGTATCAATACTTTCAATACCTTAGTCAGTTGATATAATGTAGCTTTACAAGAGCACGTTATAAAGTAACTAAATTATTGAGATCTTGTCTAAATGAGACAGGGTTGATGGGAACTACTTTTTCTTCCGCCTGGTAAGTGTGTAATGTGTAAGGATGTAATGTCCAAGCGCAGCGTGCTGCTCAGGCTCGCTCACTCAGAAATGAACATGTTGACAGATTATAAAAGAAGTGACATGGAGCTACTTCAGCTTTCATTTTATTGTAGTTCCTAATAAGAAAACAAGAATTTATTTAGTAGGGTTATTTCTTTACTAATTGTCTTTTTTTCTTGTAACACCATTTTTACATATTTTGTGTGATTTTTCTACTGAATTAAAATAGTTTAGCTATAGTAAACGATATTGCTGTCTCAATGTACTTCTGAATTAAAAATGAATACATTAGAGTACATTGTGTTTTTATAAATCCATGATATGGACTACAGCAATTCTTTTTAGATATAACAAACAAATTAAGTGTCTTTACACAAAGTATGGCATCGGTATTGCCGACACCAGCTTAACTTTTATTTGGTATTGGATCGGAAAGAAAATCTGTTGTATCGAACATCACTACTGCTTCACTGACATTTTTGGCGCTTCCTCATTTGGATCGTATGGTGTCATAAGAGGGGTGACAATCATGGTAAACAAAATATTGTTCAAGCTATTAGTAACTTGTAGAGTGAGAATTTTAAATATAAACCAAAAAAACCTTAAAATATTAACCATGACATTGAGGTAACCAATGTAGCTGATTCTAACCTCATTGTGTGGAGCACCAGCCATTTCAAGTCACGTGTTAATAGAAATGTCATGACATGTCAGGATTATTGTCCCACATCTTGCATCTGTTGATTTAACCATCTGACCATGGAAGATCAAATTAAGGAAGGTCCATAGCAGATGAAAACATGCCAGGAATTATCTGGATATACAAACTAGTATTGTCTCTGTAATTGTTGTAAGTGCTACATGTCGACTGTTTAAATATTAAATTATAATTTCCAGTACACTCTGCCAACTGTACATGCATATAAGTTCATGTTTTTTTTCATTTTTTCATTGACAATAACACAAATATACTCTCTTTTAATTATCTGAAGAGATTTTGTTAAGTAAGTGATTTATTTTTTTGTGCTTGAAATAAGAAAATTTTACTTGGACAAAATAAGTTGGGAACAGATATCATTTCTATTAGCACGTTTTTTATGAATCTAGCTGTATTCCTTTGGCTTTTGAAGAGATTCTGAAATATGTGTAAAATGTAGTTAATCATAAGTTACACTGTGGCAGCTATATCTTGTTCTGGTTGTTTCTGCAGGTGAATATTGGGGGAAAAGGGGATTTTGGGTAGCATTCACACATTTTGTAGTGGCATCGCATTCCAACATTATGAATTATTTCAAGCAAAGTGAACATTTATATTTCGTTTGCTTCTTTGCTTCAAGTTTATAATTTTTCAACTACCTCTTCAGCAACTTGAATCCCTAACCCATGTTTAGCTAAAGTGTTTAGACACCACAAACTATTTAGCATTTTGTCACACAACAACCATAGTCTTCATTGTATTTTGTTAGGATTTTATGTGATTCATCATCCCAAAGTGATGGACGCCTCTCTAATAGTGTCACGCCTCTCTAATAGTGCGTTCAGGTGTGTCCACCTGAACGCACTATTAATAATGACAATCTGAAAAGTGTGGCATGGATTTGTATTTATTCTCCAAAGTGAACACTTTATAGAGACGACGTTCAGTGCTTTATGCATGTAGGGATTTAATATTTCTTTTTCAAACTCAGTTTGGATGCAGAGTGTCTGGAAACACAGATGTATTTAGATGAGATACTTGGGTTTCTGATGTATCTTGACTTTGACTCTTCATACTCATTTTGCAGTATCCTGTTTTATTTTTGGTTCTGTATCCTTCTTATGTCTTGTTTTCATCTGTTTATTTCTTTTTGCCCATCTGACTTTGTATTTGAGTTATTGTGTTGAGTAGTGTTCTGTTTTTGTGTTTTTCTCTAGCCTTTGGTTTGTGGGCACATTCTTTTCAAGTTTGTGTTCATTTATTCAACCTTATTTTTGTACCTAACATATGTCTGTTTTGTGTCGTCCTTAGAGCCACCAACATTGTCACAGGGACAGTTTTGTGGGGATTGGTGTTAGTGTTTTTCGTCAGACTTTTTTTGCTTTTACGCTGCAAAAGCACAAAATATTACCAATTTTTTTTTTGTCTGGTTTCTAGTGCAAATGTCTTAGATCACTTGAAATTAGATAAAACTAACTCAAATAACTTTTTAGCAAGTTATGTGAGCATGTTTCAAGTGAACAATTTCTTAATATTAATATAAAGTACTAGTTCCATTGGCAAATTATTTCACTTATAACAAGACATTTTTCCAGTGTTATAAGTGAAATAATTTGCCAATGGAACTAGTACTTTATATTAATATTAAAGAATTGTTGACTCGAAACAAGCTCATATATCTTCCTGAAAAGTTAATTTTAAGTTGATACACTTAAATTTACACAAAATATATTTGCATTAGAAACTAGACAAAAAATACTCGGTAGAACTTTTGATTTTGCTCATAGGTCAAAAAGTTTAAGTTCTTCTGATCAGAGCACATTCTTCCATGTTTGCTGTTTCCCCCATCGTTTGTGCCAAACTGTGTACGGCGTATTTTATATCTTTCTGCTCACTATGACTTGACACGTTTACAAAAAGGCCAGATTTGTGGAGTCCATTAGTAATTCTCATCCTGTCAGCGGATGCTCCCGCTTGTGCTGTGGATCTCTGCAGTGCCTTCAGCCTTACCACCTGCCTCCTGGCTGCTTCCCTGATTAATGTTTTCCTTGCCCTACTTGTCAGTTTCAGGTAGACTGCCATGCCTTGGTAGGTTTGCCACACACTTTCCATTTTCATATGATGGATTGAGCAGTGCTCACTAAGGTCCCAAACCTTTCTTTAACTTCAGAAGTCACCTAATTACTAAGTAGAGGTGACTTCTGAGGGTGTTTTCACACCTGATAGTCCGGTAGACTCGGTTCGATTGGGACCAAAGTTGCAACATTTGTTACATTTTCAGCTGCTGTGGTTTGCGTTCACACTGCACTGAGTCAAACAAGGCAAAGCTGTTCACCCTCTCACTTTCTGCGCCATAACCACCAAAGGAAACGATAGGGAAATCTCTGAAGAAACTGAGCAGAACTTCCATCTTCAGAAAAGGATTTCTCTCGAGTTATTTCTTCCGCTAGCCCTAGACTCGCAAGTTTGTATTGCTCTACAGTCCACTTACTGCTTTTGGAGTGTTTACTGTTCACAAAGGCATTGCCAGAGTTCACTTTAATCGAACTGAGACCTAGATATTTAGGCGGACCAAAGCTCTTCAAATGAACCGGACGTTTTAGACAGAGTTGGATGAAAGCAGACTGAACAGGTGAGTGCAGCCAGTGTTCACTGCCTGCAGCACTGTGAACACTTTTACAAGCCACTGCAGCTCAAACTTTTCCTAAAACTCTTCCGGTGGCGCCTCATCCTCTCATACCACCTGTCACCCTGTCCTGCTCACTCAACTGGCTTTACTCATTCGTCTTTTCTCTCCTCCTAATCAATCAGCATCAACTTCTGTCAGGCCTCCTCAGTGGGTAAATGACCTTACATCTCAGTCCTGTCAGAATCCACTCCACCCCTTAGCTACACAAACCCCCACGCACACACACACAAACACACACATGCCAGAGGGGCTTTATTCAATTCCACGGACCAACATCACCTCCTAATGTTACCTTGACGGGCCGTGGCTCCTAGACATTTCCCTCGTTTTTTTGTTTTTCTTTCCTTACTTGTTTTTTTAGTCGCTCAGGATTTTGCTAGGTATTTATCCCAGGTCTAAAAGGGCTCAGTGCCACTCAGAGAAAAAGAGTGGCACTGAGAGTTTTTTAAATAAAGTAGAAAAAGTTTGGGGGGGGGGGAGTTTGAGCCCTGGCAGTAGTTGGAGCAGGTACAATCAACAGCAAAGCGATAGTTAAAAAATAAGTCAGCAGAAAACTGCCTTCTCATTCCTTCACATCAGACCACCCACAGCAAACCACTTCCTCATACTTAAAAAAAAAAAAAAATGCCAAATTGTTGATGCTTTTCCTTTCCATTGCCTCACACTTTTGACCGTTCGGAGCGAATGGTAAACAGGTGGACAGTAATTCCCTCTCTGAGACTTTATGTTTATCACACATGAGCCAAAAGCTGGTGATCATCCCCCACCCCCGCCCCACACGGAGACACATACTCACACATGTAAGTATGCGTGGCCTTATAAAACCAGCAAACACAAAGGGGAGCAAAATGCTGATGCTGTTTGTTTTTATGTTCTTCACGTCGAGCTAAATTGCTTCGTTCTGCAAAATGCCATCAAAACTTTTTACGATGACAAATGAGGCAGGAATGATTATCCTGCTCCCATAATTCCTCCCCTCCTTTCACTTAACTGTGTAAAGTCATGCTTAACAGGGAAATTAAACACTGGCTAATTGGATAATTTGCTTAATAAGCTCAATCAGGACTTCACATTTACTCCGTGGCTGGTGCAACCTGAAAGCTCGTATTTTCAAGGAGCGCTCTCCTCGTCGAATCACTTGGCTGTCGTCAAGATAATTCCCTTTCTTACCGCGCTAAAAATTCACCAAGTCCTCCATTCTGGATTGCTGCCGTCATCTCTCTGTCATCCTTTGTCGTTCTGGGGACAGAAATCTCTCTGGTGAACGTGCTTCTCAATGTGACCATGCCGCTTCACTCACCTTGTTTTGGATTACAAAACTTTTGAGGGCTACCTCATTACAGCAGATGACTCAGATTTGGGGGCTTAAATCATCCCTGAGAGAGCCTTGTTTGGAGTTACCAGTGTCTTTTCTGAGTCATCAAATAGGTAGTTTGAATCAAAATCCATCACGGTCCACATTTAGGGCACAGAATTCTAAAAACATCCAGAGTTAGATTCAGCCTCTGGCCTTCAGTATTCTTATAATTGTTTTATGGGGTTAGTGTTATGTAAAATCACCTTTTTTGAGCTTTACATAATCTTATAATGCCATTCTCTCATCACAAACAAACCTGGAGTGTTGCCTTGATTCTTTCATGCATGTTGGAGTAATTCTTTAATGTCCCATATATAGCATTTTTTATATCAAATGAAGGTTGTACTTGATTGTGCTTTAAAATGGTATCAATTTTATAATGGATACCATCAACTGACTAAAACATCTTAGTCAGTTGAGATAAATATGTGTATGTCTTTCCACCTCCCCAAAAACTTGTAAAAATCTCCTGACTGAAGCATTT
The DNA here is from genome assembly GCA_903067095.1 of Girardinus metallicus. NCBI lineage: Eukaryota > Metazoa > Chordata > Actinopteri > Cyprinodontiformes > Poeciliidae > Girardinus > Girardinus metallicus. The sequence continues at coordinate 59,572 of CAEGAE010080362.1, read as the reverse complement.
CCATCAGCATTCTTTGATGCATTGTTTGGCGAATACAAAACCAGGAAGGGGTTCTTATCTGACTTCTGATACTGACTTCTCTGACAAATTGTCGCTGTTGGAGACAAGTGAGAGGTGAAGAAAGTGAAAGAAATAATTTTTCAAATACATGGTAGGTGGATGTATTTGGGTAGCATTAACACAACAAGAATACTAAAACTTACCAAGTGTTTTTAGTCTAGTTTCTGGTACCAATACACTACTACACTTCAAATAAGACACAACTAACATACAAGCAACTTTTCATCCACATAAAGAGGCTTGTATTAACGTGGGGAAGAAGTCTTGTTATAAGGGACAGCAATAATCTGCTAGTGGCATTAGTACTTTTTAAAAAAATCAAATTATAAAAATTTACTTAAAACAAGCTCCTATATCAGCTGAAAATCTACTTGTAAGTCAGTTCTGTCTTATTTCAAGTGTAATAAGATATTTACGCTGGAAGCTAGACTAAAAATACTCGGTGGGATTTTGTGCAGTGCACTCAGTCTGAGCAGGTTGGCGTGTACATTACAGGACAAAGTCAATTATTCTTAGTTGGGGTTTTTTTCACTGATGTTTCACATGTAAACTGGTCATCTTCACATTCTTCCAGTTGTTTTCATCATTCTTGTTGGTCCTTTCTCACTGTGACCATCTCCCAACACAACATGTCTCGACAACACAGGGGTCCCGCAATCTAATGTCTTCAAAATGCTGGCAGCACTCATGTCACCTCTCTTCATAATGACGAGCTAACTAGCTTTAGCTAAGCTAGCGTATTTGCATTTTATGTTTTCAAATCCAAAAGGAACGGCAATTTTAAAAATAACAAAAAAAGGCCTGCTCCAAGATCATGAAGTTTTGGCCCCAAGCCGATTACCTGATAATCCCAAATTAGCTGCCTTACAGTCCTTGACTGTTTTGTAAAAAAAAACTGCAAAGGGAGAAACCACACGCAAAAGGTTTCTCATTTATTCAAAGGAATTACAGCACATATAGCCATACAAAGATGTGTCCCTCTTTTTCCCAAACGGGGAATTGATATACTATCTAGTGGCAAATCACAAACAGTGTGTCTGTGAAGTTTCCTCGCAGCATCACATGGGAGAGTCACGTTCTATTGATTTTCAAAGAGATTGGGCTGAAAACCTGTGGATTGGAAGCCAATGGGCTTTTGCTGCGTTAGCACACCTAGGTGGGCCCCACATGGGGAAAAAAGAGGGCAGACCATATGGGACCCAAATGGGTTTGTCCGCGGTTTCCATGGTGGCCCCACATGGGTTTGCCCATGACCTGTTTATGACACCTGTCTTAGAATTTGTGATTTTCAATGTCTATTGAACCACTGAATGCGCAATTAAACCACAATATTCAACAAAATATTTAGGGGAAAAGAACTCTATTTTTTATCATCTTTTCTGTCTTTTGAAACACAAAACCCCCAAAACAAGCAGCAAACCTAAAGTCCTAGTCCAACTCTATAAGTTTTCATCTGTAAATTTGATATTAATTTGTGCATCTGATATACTAAAGTAGTACCTTTCAGTTTCATGCACATCTAAGTCATATCAGTGACAAAACTTGATAAAAAAAATAATTATTTAAGCTCAGCAGACACTCTCTGTATCCTGATAAAGATTCACTCACCTCAGTATGATGAATGCCAGGATCAGCAATAAGTGATGGCAACTTCATGAAAGTTCAGTTATTAATTATTTGACCTCTTGAGGGCAGACATAAGTCATGTTTCCATTACAAATCTGCACATAACTTTGTCAGTGTTACTTTAATGTCAAAAAACACAGTTTTGATCAAATAAACAATTAAAATTACACATGAATAAGTTATTAAAAAATATGATGTGTCATGATCCTCCAGCTATTTGCTGTCGTCTTCTTTGTGGTTTTCACCGGTGGCAAGATCCGGTTGTTGCTCTTGTGACTTGTGTGAGGTCTAAAATGTATTTCCATTTTAGTTTAAACCAATTTCAATACAGCAAAAAACCCTCCTCATCTTACCGCCCAAACTTATCGAAAAACAAGAATTTTTTTTTTTCAACATGAGTGTTTACGTTAAGCAAATAAATTTTTGAAATGTCAAATTTCGCAGCTTCAGATGATTTAAGGGGCATCAGCTATAGATGATCTGAAGTTTTTGGGAAAAAAAATAAATGAACAAGACATCAGTCTAGCACAGCCCATCTTGAGGCAATAAAACAATGTGAATTTGACTCCCATCATTCCAAAACGCTTACATTGCTTAGAAAAAGAGGGGATACAAAGTGGCACGCACTTTTAAACGACGTGATGAAATGTTCAACAAAATGCACTTAATTTCACGGTTGTTTTTAATGTTGCCAACATACTTAGAGGAGGCAAGCTGAATACACACATGTAGTCCACCACACACAGACAAACCCATGTGAACAAATGCACATGTTTACCTCACTGCCTTGTTAAAGCTCTATTCTGGTTAACGACATCTAGATACCCTCCATTTAGCAAAAAAAAAAAAAAAAAGATGTTGAGTGGTTGTCCAAAAACACCAGAACTCTTTAGTTTTCTTCCAAGTCTCCCTCTTTGCTTTTTTCCCACCATGTAGAGTTAATTAATAAGAGTTTTCTTCTAGCTAATGTTATGACATGTCAAATGCCTAACGGCTCTAATCTGAGGTGCTGTTAATTGGTCATTTCTGAGGCTTGTAACTCTAATGAACTACTCCTCTGCAGTAGAAGAAACTTTGTCTCCTGGGGCGCTCCTCATGAGACACATTTTATAACAGTGTTTGATGTTTTTCTTTTTTTTGTTTTTTTTTAATAACTGCCCTTTGAGAACATTTTAAAGTTCCTGTAATTTTAGCTGACGCTAAATGTCTTAAAGATATCTTGAGATTTCAAATAACTTAGTTAAGAAATTACTTTAAATGAATTACGATTGTGGAACAAAGTTTGTAGATCTACGAGCAACATCATCACTAAACCAAATAATACATGCTTACAGGAAGCTAACATTGGAGCATAATTAGATTTTTAGATCACCTCTGTGTACATTATTGCAATTTTACTTGATAAATTTTAACTACAACTTTTTACTTCACACTTAGTCACCATAAATGTGAAGTAGAAGGAAAATACTTCATGTTTTCAAGAATTTGAAACCAGTTGTATGAAACCCACCTTTCTTTTGCAGCATTTAATAACTAATTATTGATTCTTTTTTTTTATATCTAAAATCCTGCCAAACTGGTGACTTGATCTTTCCTCTTTTATCTGCAATTTCATCTGGAGCTGCTGAACTCATTTCCCCCTTTCACTCCACCCTGTTCTTTTGACATGAAACTCCTCCCAAATAGTCACACATACTGCACGTATTCTGTCCGTGGACCATAGAGATTTCATAGTCAAGTCTACAGATTTCCTACATTCCTAGTGACATATACCTTCATTTCCCAGAATCTGAACCGATGCTAGCTACTCTGATGAGCTAATTGGATGGCTAGCCCAGTTTATTTCTCCACCATACAGCTGTGAGTGCTGCACAGGCAGTCATGCTAGGCGTTCTTGCGACTGGTTACGCCGACTCCCAACATTATCATCTCGGTGTTGCACAAACACAACAGTTCAATGTGAACATTGTTTCCTGTCCAGCAGTATACCCCGCGAATCTGTGTGTCACCAAGGAGCGTCTGCAGTCCTAAAATTGTAACTATGTCCAGATGTGTCCGACAGACATCTGCATTGAGTCCGCCTCAAATACTCGTCATGTACGAAGTACACCTGAGTATGTTGGGGGGCAACATGAGACTGCTACTGTTACTCGACAGGTTGTTGCTAGCTAACCAACCAACTACGCCACTGGGACGTGAGAGGTTGAGCGGCTAAGGCCTTTCTTCTGCCTCCAACCCCCAGAATGCTGGGTTTTTCTGGGTCAGAGTTCAGTGAAATTATCAACATTCTATCAGACACATTTAAGAAGTCGTTAGCAATAGCTATTGTTATTGTCCAACTAGCCAAATGGCTAGTAGAAAGTATTTGTAGGTTTGCAGAAGTGACGTAGTCTTTGAATATGTATGATAGATTTCACAGTGTTGCTTGAGATGTTCTAAGCTCAGGATATTATTTTCTAACGTAGTCCATCATTAACAGCGTCACATCTGTATTCCTATATGCTACGTTCCTCTGTCTTTCTGCTGCTCTTTGTTCCTTAATGTTCTCTATCAAACCTCTGAGGCCTTCACAGAATGGCCCTGCATAAACACGCCCTGAGACTTGATGTACTAATTAGGTAACTTCCACAGGCGTTGGTTTGTGCTGGAATTTATTTGGGGGTATCAGTATACCCTCTTAACAGAAATGCTGAAATTTTAATCTGCTGGAAAGCTTGTATTTATTTATTTATATTTTTTGCTTCCTCTTAGCAATGATGAATTACCGTGCTACATCAATTCTAATAAAACACAAACACATTTGTAGTTATAGCATAATAAAATGTGAAAAACTCCAACGGGGATGTTTGCGAGGCACTGTAACTTGCATTACTATTTTTCAGTTTAACATTGAAGACACAGTCCCGGCTTTTCCTCGGCGAGAGATGTTTCCTTGAGGAAAACCTAACCTTTTCCTTTCTCTCCACAGTGTAAAGATTTCTTCAAAGCCGGCCGAGGGATTTATGAGGACTTGCGTCGCAGACTGCCTTTCTACCCTTCTGACTTCACAGATGGTAAGCTGGACCTGGACTTGTAGTGAAAGTGAGTCATTTGTGTTGCTTTGCCCCACCGGGGTGCCGATGGCAGCGCCTCATTTATCTTTCACCCTTTGCCTCACAGAAAGAGAGTACTGAAATGTTTTGCATATTTGGTACGTCTCTTGGGGTTTTAGGTTTCTTATGCATCTTATAGTGCAGCATATTACTGTAAAAATCTGTCAAATGTGGAAACAAGCATAAAAGTTTGCATGCTCAACCCTCAGTTTGTATGTTTTTCACATTAGCCACTTAAATTTCAGGATGACACCTATTTTTCAAAATGGCTGCTGTCTGTGAGCCTTTTAAAGCTAACTAAATGTTACTTATTTTCACAACTTGGAGGAACTCTATGTCACATCCTATCTTTTCAGCTTTGGTCTTCATATTCATACAACTTTAAAGTTATAACGTATAGCATTTTACAGGCTGAGCAACAGACCGCTTCGTGGTTAGCGTTAGCGTCTGCAATTTTTTTGACGTGTTTAACAGTTTAGCGTACCCACCACTAGTAATATAAACTGCTAATTATGGTGCAAATGTATATACTCCATTACAACCACGGCAGCCATTTTGAAAAATGGCCACCATGTAAAGGAAGATCAAGAAAATATATCGCCTCCTTTCCAAAGTAATGGCTGAAGTCATTTTTTGCCAAAACATGATTTTGGGGAGAAAAATAAAAGGCAAAAAATGATTTAGACCATTCTTTTAGGAAGGTGATATATTATTTCTAAGGTTCAAAATATAAAAATGCATGGTTTGACACCACACACAGTCATGTTGTCAGTCAATAAAAACAAATTGAACACTAAATAATGATCAATAATTAAAATGTTTTTTCTGGTGCCAACTGTGCATTAGTGCATACCAAAAGTATTCATCAGTGATGAATATTGACAGTTTTAATAAGTTTTCCTGTGTGATCATGGTGGTCATCATGAATTTTTTAGTGACTAACGTCTTATTTTTTTTTCATCTTATTTAATTTTATTTATTTATTTTCAAAAAAGTAAAGCCCTGGGAACATCTGTGCCAAATTAGGATCCACATGTGAAAGATTTTTGCTGAAACACCAAATTATCTGCTACACTGTGAGCATTATATTTGATTAAGTTAAACAATACAGTAATCTGTGGGGTCTATTTGAAAACCTTAGCTCTAATACAACCTGTGCTTTTTTTTTTTTTTTTTAGGTACGTCTTTGCTATCCTTGGGTTTCATCCAGGGTTTTGCATCTTGTAAAAATAACTCTAAAGTCTCCCACATGCCTCCTTATGTTTGACATTATTATAATATCCCAGGTCATCAACCACAAGCATCTCCCTATACCTTACTGGTGCAGTCGCTGAAGGCAGGTACTTTCACTGAGTCATCAACTCAGACTCTTTACCCACAGTGTGTGAGAGCTGGTCACACACACATGCTAAATAATGCGTTAGTCACAACAAGCAGCTCAGCCCTTTACTCTCTCAAAGCATTTCTGTTTTATTGAAGCTGCAACAGAAAGCAACACGTTCCTGACATGTGAGTTTGATCAAATGTTCATCCTGCGAAGGTCACGGAAACCAGCGATCACATTAGAGGCCAATTAAAATGTTTGATTCCAGCATGAGTTATCCATCATTCAAGTGGCCGCTCCTAAAACGGGATGGATTACACAAACGCAAAACGCATCACTCCCGTTTTCAAAGGGGCAGTCGGTTGTGTAAGCCACAGTAGAATATTCTGACACACACACACATACGCACGCATACAGACGCTCTCTGGAGGTTCCTTATTGCAGGGGAACTAAACGATGGATTCTGCTAGCGTTTCTGTCGTTTTTAAATTAAAGTGCTGAGCCTCCTCCGCTTCATTATGAGATGCATATGACTCATGTGTTTGTGTTTGTCTCCCTTCAGGTATAGTTGGAAGTAATAAAACCCTGCTGAAGTACATGACCACAGCCATCTTCCTCTACATCGCCATCCTCCTCCCCGCGATTGCTTTCGGCTCCCTCAACGACGAGAGCACCCGCGGCGAAATCGGTAGGAGTGCGCAGCCGGCATGTAGACACTCTTATGTTCTATCAAACATGGGTCGACAAAGTAAAGTTCCCACTGAGGAGTAGCAGGGCCAGCTGGTTATAACACAACTCACATCTTTAGTGTATAAACAGGTCAACGTTGATCTAAGACAGTTTTAATGACAAAAAATAACTTTAAAATATTTTTGGGCTCACAAATAGAGTAAAGCTTTGACATATAATTTTTTTATTATTATTATTTAAAATTTTGCAATAAAAAAGTCCTGATTCCATAAAAACAAAAAAAAAAAACTGAAATAACAAATCAGATACCGACTTTAGCTCATTTGCTTGACACAGATGACATCTAGTCTTTTTCCTTTGTACAGGTGTTAAAGAATAATGAAATAACACAGGCACTGTCAGCTGTACTGGAGAGGCGCACAGCAGACGTCAGAACATAGCAGTAGTTTCCCATTTTAGTCAAACCAGGCCAAAAGCACGAGATGGTGACATTTTTCAGCTGTTTTTAGTTAACTTTGACAGTAACCTTTCTGTGTAATTTCAACGTTGTAAATATTTTTCCCAACATTCTGACATTTCCACATCCAATAGGCTCTGAGGTAGATGGAAAGTTAAAGGTAAGCAAAAAATAATAGTAATAATAAAGGCAAGACTTCCACACTTGCGATATGTTTTGATGAAGGAATATCATTACAACATGATGTAAAGCTCCAAAAAGTAGATTTTACATAATAATGCCCCTTTAATGTACATTAAACACTTTTGGTCATACCACAGATTGATACATGGATTAGTAGTCACATCCCTGCTCCCATAACAACCTCCAATAACTGGTCCAATACCAATAGTTGATCAGATGGGCTTTGTTTCTGACAGAAGTGCAGTTGGCTTTTGTTTTGTTGTTGTTGTTGTTTTTTGGTTTGTCATTTTTCCCAAATCAAAAATCTCAAATGGATAGCTTCATTCATTAAGAGCCATACTTAATAATTTAAGACTTTTACAAAGAGGGTTTTACTTGTTTGTTTTGTTATTATTCTAGATTGTAAACCAACCTTCCAAAACATTAACCTTAAACCGTTTTTTAACACATGGTTCATAACTTCAGTAGTGAAATATGTTTTACAGTAAAGCAGATGTGTGCTTTACTGTAAAACATGTGCTGCTGAAATGTGCTAAACAAATTAAATTTGATTGATTGATTGATACAGGAGCAGAAACAAAAACTAAAGAGACCACAGAGTTTTGTGAAGTATCATAACTTGCTAATAACTTGTAGTAATATTATATGTAGTGTTTTTAAGTGCTGTCAATGAAAGATTTGTTGTTTTTTTTTGTTTTTTTTTTGCTTCTTATTTTTTACTTTTCATTATTTTGTTGGTTGATGTATTCTAACTATAAAAACCTAAAGCCTGCATTACTCATCCCCCTAAAATTGAATTGTGTGGGGTTTTTTAAAGAGTTTTTTATTATTATTATTTATTGTAGCAGGAAGAACATGCAGCAAGTATCTCAAGTTAATTTGTGGGTAAAAATAACAGATAATTCGCCTACTAACATTCCTGGTGTAGAAAGTGAATTATGACTTTCCTTCTGCTACTGCTCAGCTGTGCAGCAGAACCTTAAGGGCATTCATGTTTATTCATCAGAACTTTTTCTTGTGTCTTCTCTCTGTGTGTGTGTGTGTGTGTGTGCGTGGGCGTGTGTGTGTGTGTGTGTGTCTTCTCTGCCCAGATGTTCGGAAGACTATCATTGGCCAGAGCATCGGCGGAGTCATCTACTCATTGTTCGCTGGCTCCCCTTTAGTTATCCCTCTCACCACTGCTCCCCTCGCTATCTTCATCAGCGGTAAGCTTTCCTGTAGTTTCATTCAGCTCGCCTCCAAAACAAGGCAGTCGTCTCTCACAGTTTTGCACAGCAGACGAGTCTTAAAGTTGAAGAAAACTAATGGTGGAGATAAAAACTCCATCATACTCATCTTTTTAACTAAAGAATCAGAAAAACAATGTTCAAACTCTTGGTGTTAATGACTGTCTAAAGCAGACAGGTTGTAAAATAAGTCGTTGGTTTGCTTCAAAGATGCATTCCTGACATTATTGCTTACATTAATTTCATATCAGATTTTGACAACAACCCAAGTAATCCACATTCACAATGAGGTCCATAAATAAAGTCATGGGGGGAAAGAGCTTCAGCAGGCACTTCTTTTTTTGTAATGTTAACTTCAAGATGGCTCCTTATATGGAATGCAATTTTTTTTTTATTCTTTATTTTTTCAGTCAGCTATACTCAGAATTACGACTTAAAAAGCATAAATGTCCACTGATCATTCAAAGAAAAAATAAAGGACAGACTGGGAGAGAAAGGACAAACTTTCTCTCCCAGTTTGGGAGACGAAGAAGAAGAAGAAAACACCTGTGCGAAGCAGCATATACAAGTTTATTTAATACATGAAGGAGAGAGAAAATAAAACAAAAACACACACTCACGCAAAGAAAAACAAAAATAGGCTGATTAATACACAACTCTTCAAAATTTGGCCATAGAGATCAAGGTTATTATACTTAACTACAACGTACAAAATAATTACAGCTGAAAATATTTTCATTAACTGAATTAAATCATTAATGGGGAAAAACTATCACTAGCAGGAACAATGTTGTGCTTTTATGAAACTAACTAAAACATACTAAAATTATATATGTATTCTTTTTTTTTGTGTTTATGGATCCATTTATTAGCGGTTCAAACTGATGTGAAATAGATTTTTAAACTGATTGTTTACTTCAGCTGTTGGTAAATTACAGCACTCCATATTCCTCCGGGTGACGCTACGCTAGTCCACAAATGGCCGCAGCAAAAGTTGGGAGAAAACATCAGTCAGTTGATGCTCAACAATAATTGAATCATTTTTTTCTGAAAATGTTTTCTGTTCAGTATTCATTACCCAATCGATAATCACAATACAATACTTTGTCCTTTCTGAAAGCTGCACCTAAAAATTAACCAAAGTATGAAAAAACTAAAACTGCTCCAAAACTAACAACTAAACTAAATATTTAGCCAATAACTACTAAAACTAGCAAACGCACTCTGAAAGCTAAGTAAAACAAATTAAATTAGACAAACAAAAAATGACAACAAAATAAAACTAAACTATAAATGAAAACCCAGAACATTTAGAACATGTAATGACATCCAAGGAGTTCAGCGTCTGACCAGAGTACTCTCTCAAATATTTCACTGATTTGTCTAAATCTTCTGCAGCAAACTTTAATAAACCTTCAGAATCTGACCTTCAGCAGTGGAGTCTTGTGCAGTGAGAGTTAGAAAAGCCACTGATGTTGAGTGTTTTCTCTTTTTCTGACTCCTCTGTCAGAAATCTTAAGAAATTCTGTACCATATGATGGACGGGTATCCTTTCTGAATCTGGATTATGTTACCTACTTCTCTCAGTAGAGCATTTTAAAGTTTAAATGCAGCTGTAGCGACTGCTATCAGTATTTTTAACTCTAAAAACAAGAAGTACTTTTGTGAGATTCTTGTGTTTCCTAGTAAAGTCATCCTGTGCACAGAGTGCTTTCTAACTACTGATCGATTTCAGCTGATTTCTTGGTTTTCTGTGTCTTTTTGCACACCCGTTTCTTCAAGTGTTTAATACTTATGCCATTTGTCGTTCCAATGTTTTGTTTTTTAATTCCATCTCTGGACTAATTTGTTTTGTATGTATGGATTACTGGTGGTTGTTGCTCACATCTGGTTTGAATTTGATGTCAAAAGAAATATTTAGAATATATTTCTCCCAGAAAGAAAAAAAAAAATGTCCAAAAGTTCAATAGTCGCTGCAGAGGGGGGCAGATGGACCAGAATGTGCGTGTTTTTTTTCTTGCCCATGTTACGTAACAGCTGGTTTCAGGTGCCTACAGGTCCGCAGATTTGCTCAGGAAAAAAAAAAAGGAACAAGTAAAGCTTTTATTCAGTCCAGACAAAACGCAGCACATAAACCGCTGGACGGTTTTTTTGCCCAACAGCATTGTTTTGTTGGGAGGAATGTAAATGAACTTGAATGGTGGAAACTCCGAAAGAGAGCAGAGATGAAGAAAAGCAGCGACTTTGATGCCAAGATGTAGTTTTAATACCGAAGCTGTTTGGCGGGTTTGCGGTGGGATGATCTTTGAAGTAAATGGGTTGGAACTGTGCAGGGAACATTCTCATGGGGATAATTGTAGTATATTTCCAGCAGCTTTCTGAACGGAACAAAGGCTTGTTTGTAAAGTTGTGACTCAAGATAACAACTAAATTATTATGGTTTTTAACCAACTAATTACTGTTCTTTTGTTTTTTTTCCTCCTTTTCAAGTTAAATTAAAATGCATGTTTCTCTTTAACTCTTTGTGCGTTCATGTTTGAAATTAATGAAGCCACCGAGAGCTTCTGTAATAAACGCTGTCATTATTGGAGTCTGGAAAAATCTTTGAGATGGAATCACTTTTAGCCAATTGAATCGTTTTTTTTCTTTCAAATTGTTTTTAAATTGAAAAAAGACTTTGCTCCTTTCTTGATTTCCTTTTTTTTTTTTTATTGCAAGTTTGTCTCACTTATACAAAAGCGTTTGAGAACGTTAAACAAATTTAAATATTAGTCAAAAACAACACAGGTATTTAAAAAGGAAGTTTTTAAATGAAGTTGTTTTATTAAGGGAGACAAAAAAAAACAAAAAAAACCGTGTCTTGCAAAAATATACACACCGCATTTTCCACATTTTGTCATACTACAAATTTGAATGGTTTTAACTGAGATTCAACGTCGAACACCAAACAACCAAAGTAGAAGAAATATCTGCAAATTTTCTACCAGTAAAAAGTGAAAAGTGCTTCTCCCCTCGTTTTTTGGTGGGGGGGCAGGGTTTTATTTTCTCTTCAGAAGTAACCTAATTAGTAAATTAAGTTCTCTTGTTTTTCATTTATTCTCGGTATGGAGCCAGCTGCGCTGCGAAGGCCTCAGAGGTTTGTTAGAGAACATTAGAAAACAAACAACATAACGAAGACCAAGGAACACCGCAGACAGCTCAGGCAGAATGCTGGGCAAAAGTTTAAGGCAAGGTGCAATTATGATGTCACCCGACTTAGGAAACCACTTAGGAAATACAAAATAACTTGATCTGATGGGATTAAATAATCCGAATGTATGGTTTATATGGATACTGAATTATTTAATATTATTGTGCACCAAGTTTTGTTCAGAATAGAAGTACTGACATGCGCAAAGTTGTAAAGTTTCCCTAAAAAACACAGAAGAAGAAGCTGTTCCTCAGTTTCTACCGAACGTAAAACCAAACAAACAGTAGTGTGTTGGTTCCAGAACAGACGAGCGCCAGGTTCTAATAAAGCTCGAGGAATTGCACTCCCTAATTACGCCTCCTGCTGTCTCAGAGGGGTCGGACTGACCCCGTGTGCGCTTTTATGGCTTTTTTTTTTTTTTTCTTCCCCCAGTGGTTTTGGGAAATGACGGGCTGATGCGATTACAAATTCATTCCGATTGAGCCGAATCTGATCCGAATATTCCAATCGGGGCGTAGATGTTTCATGTTTTTTTTTTTTTGTTTTGTTTTTTTGTTCTAGCGACAAGTTTGATCTGATTACTTATATCCTCGTATGCGTGCCTTCTATAAATCTGCGTTTCGTAGAAGAAAATCAAGAAAAAATGGCAGCATTTAGAGAAAGGCTAATGGAGTCTTGTATAAAGTTTTCAACTAGACGTGTGTGGACACGAGATCATCTTTATTTTGTTCCTTCCACTTTACAGTTATACACTACTTTGTACAACAAAAGAAAAAGTTTTTGTAAAACGGTTCAAGAGATATTAATACAAGGCACTGTAAGCATTTATTCCTTATATGCACACATTAAAGGGGCAGTATTGTGTAAAATTTATATTTTGAGTCTCTTGTTATAATGTTATTCCCTCTTAAAAAAGGAATGTTTGATTCATGAAATTCAAAGACCTACTAGCATTTTGCAAAAAAATGTGGATACTGTGAAAAAGAATGGCTCATAAGTTCAAACAAGCTTGGATTCTTTCATGCATGTTTGAGATATCCTTGAATCTCCATGGCAATCATTCAACCGTTCAAAGGCGGGACCTAGCCCCGCCTTTGAGACAAAGCTCCTCCTCTGAGCTGCAGTTTCCAGGCTTCTGCCTCACAGAGCGGCTCCCCCACTACTTCTCAATGTTACGCTGGTAAAAATGTTCTTAAGGGGTTAATAGAGGAGCCATGTTGTGACGACTGCCTGAAGATGGAGTTTCAGAAAGAGCAGAAGTTTTTGAAGAGACAGAGGCCCAACTTCAATTACAAAGTAAAATTTCTTTTATGTCATATTTGACATAGGCAGCATTTTTATACCAACTGAAGTTAACATATTTATTTGGCTGCGCTATAAAATGGCTCCATGTGGATGTACAACACATAGTGCTGCCCTCTTAAATATTTCCCATTTTGTCATTCAGGTGTTTTATACTTATACACAAGTATATATGTTTTTTGTCTTGTGGATTGTAGTGATCCGAGGGATCTGTGATGACTACAACTTGGATTTCCCTGCTTTCTATGCCTGCATCGGTTTGTGGAACTGCCTCTTCCTCATCTTGGGAGGGATCTTCAACGTCAGTCTGCTGATGAAGCTCTTTAAAAGGTACCACTTATATTTAAGTTTACATTTATCTCGGTTTATTGGGACTGTTTTCCTAACATGTCATATGGTTCCAACTCCACCGACCTGTGAGTGTTGCTGACAAAATCTGTAATATTCAAAGCCAACAGCATGGCAGATCTTGCTAACTAGCTTGTTCTTGTTTTTTTTTTTTTGTTCTTTTTTGTAAGTATTAGGTTTTACAAATTCAAAGACCTATTAGCATTTTGCAAAAAAAATGTGTATACTGTGAGAAAGAATGGCTCATAAGTTCAAATTTGTGAGTAAAAGAAATGCAAACTCTAATGTTTCTGTTAGAATTTCTCAGGTGTCTGAGTTGCAGCCAAAAACATCCGTTTGATGGTTATGTTGCTCAGTTGCCATTTTTTACCTTTACAGTTTTGGTTGTTTCCTATTTGATTCTTATTTTAGTTACTAAAAACATAGCTCTTGATTTGCCGGTCGTTCTACGTTTCTGTTCTCATCTATGGTCTTGAGCTCTGGGTAATGACAGACAGAATGAGATCATGGATACAAGCAGCTGAAATGAGTTTTCCTCCGCAAGGTGTCGGGGCTCTCCCTTAGAGACGGGGTGAGATGTTTGGTCATCCAGGAAGGACTCAGGGGGAGAGCTCTGCCTGGTGAGGTGTTTTTGGCATGTCCCACCCAGAGGAAAACCCAGGACACGCTGGAGAGACTGTGTTTCTCGGCTGGGCTGGGAATGCCGTGGGATTCCCCCACCGGAGCTGGCCCAAGTGGCTGGGGAGAGGGAAGTCTGGGTCTCTCTGCTTTGGCTGCTGCCTCCGCAATCCGACAATAAAAAAGTACCATCTGCTGTTTTGCACCATTCACACCCTACAGGAAGATTCTTGTTAGAAATATAATTATCTGACTCTACTGAACAATATCTATCAGCAGGAGGTCACTTGGTTGTTATTACTGGATGACTTTTCCTACTTTTACTTTTTTTTTAAGCTCAAATGGGGATCAGAACCAAAATAAATGGAAACAAAGTACAACACAAAGTTTTCAGACCTCAGTCAGTGGCAGTGGGAATGGAAGAGACTGGGAAGTTCTGGTTCTTGTATCTTCCTGCTGTAGGAGGGCTCTGGGCAGCTTGGGGTTTGTTCTGGCTTTTGGCTAATCTGGCTCTTGACTTCTTGTGCAATTCCACTGTAATGAAATCTCGCTTACGGCACAGGCTGGGTTTTCTCCCCTTCACTTGGATTCCCTCCTGTAGAATCAGGCCAGTCAGTGAACAGAGGAATAAGATGTGAACAATGTCAACAATTTTCTGTGCTGTTTTAGAATTGTAGTCTGACTGTAGTTTTAGAAATGGCAGACGAAGAAGTAAATAAAACCACTCAGACCATGTTGGCCACGCTTCTAAACATATTAACAGCTGCCTTGTTCAAATCAACACTTCTCTCTTCACAGTGGAGGATGGTTGTTTGTAGGACCAGCAATTTCTGGTAAGGTTCAAACTGGTACAGTATATACATCGTGGGGAAACGTTAGTGATTAGGTAAAGATTAAAACTCTAGCAACACTATTGAGAAACGATTGCTAGCCTCCAGCCTCCAGAAACAATTGCTAGCCTCCATCTAGCCTGCAGCTAGCTTCAAATTGTTTCTCAATAATTGAGAGCACAGACCTTCTGTGCGAAGGACAAGTGTCTGGTTTTTACCAGGCTATCTCTTGGTGGCAGGGCGCCCATGTTTTAGGTGGAGGGTGTCTGTCAGGCTTACAGGCTGGTCTGGTAATCGAGGTGGTTGGAACTTGTTAATTGGATTTGAGTTGTGATGAAGCCCAAAGACCCTCAGGGATGTGTCGGGGTGACTGTGGCTTGTGGAGTCTGAACTAGGCAGTGGTGAGGGATCTCTTGATGCATACCTGGTGGATTTTCCTCTTCATCACTGGGAACACTTTGTGTCTTGTGGTCACTTCTTGACCTGCACTGGAAGAAATGGTAGCAGTGCCAGATAAGGTGGAGTCTGTGCCGTACGTCTTCAGGGTCTGAGGCTATCTATCCTCTGCTGCTCTTGACCACAGTTTGTTGTGAAGTTTCTCCCCATCCCACGGTTCTACCAGCTTCACACCTTTAAGGTGACGAATTCTCACTCCTAACTATTCCACACATAGGCAACCACTCTACACACGCACACACACATCCACGCCCCTACACTGACATAGAAATACTCCAAATACCTGAAGGTCATGCAAACACAGCTTCCTATTTCACTAATGGGGTCTGTCTACTTTGATTCCAGATGCAGTCATAATTTCAAACAAACATGTAACTAGAAAATCATATCAGGTAGAGCAAAAATAATGTGCCATATTTTTTGATCGTAGGCACAAAATAGTTTATTTACATGTATAAAATAAAATGAAAGGCGGAATAGCAATGGGTAGATCTAGAGCTTTTATGATTTAATTACAACAAACTACTCCAACAACACTCCATTAAAAGTTCATTAAAAGATTATTTTGTTAATTTGAACTTCCTTGTGTTTGAAATTAAATGACAAAAATGCTACTTTTTTTCTGTGTTTTAACATTTTATTTGTAGCTAAGCAACAACGTCCAATGTGTTTTCCAGGTCAACAGAAGAGGTCATTGCCCTCTTCATCTCCATTGCATTTGTAGTTGACGCTGTCAAAGGAACAGTCAAAAGTAAGTAACGCAAGCAGTCACTTTTGTTTTTCTACAACACTACAGCCTGTAACTGCTTATAATGCTTCCATATTTTGACTGTGATCATTAAGACTCTGCACTCATCTCAGCTTTTACTGTTATCACAAGCAAACTTCCGATTTAAAGCAGGCAAAAGTTTTCTAACACAAATGGAGTCGTAAAACGATGACTGCGACATATTCTGCATACTGTGCTACTGGTGTCTTTTTAATAATGTTATTTGCTCGAGCTACTTGCTAATTATGCCTGAAGAATCCTTCGTTGACCGAGAGTGCCAAGATCTCTCCAGCTAATCAATTAGTCATTTTAATTAAAACCTGTCCAGTCCTTTTTCCCAGTGACATTGTTCTTTGTTTCAGCCATCTGCAGATGGATCTTTACAAATCTGCTGCGTATTACTTAGCATTTTTTGGTTGTTGGTTTTTTTCTATTTAATGCAAAAAATATTTATATTCAGCCGCTATTTATGGCTAATTCACGGACTAAAGAGCATGAATAAAATCAGCTCTCTAACTTTGCATTAATGCTCTGGCCTCTATATTTTACTCTGGTTTTGTGCTGCCTTCTGTTTTTCAGACTGAAACTACAGAGCAGGGTGTCTCTGCATCTTTAAAGTCTCAAATTCATGTATCTAAAGTCAGGTTCTTAAATGTCCTGAATTTATATATATGTATATAAAAGTTGGCCTTAAATACACTTAAAAAGAGTCTTTTTTGTTTTGGTTTGGTTTTCTCACGTGACTTTTCTGTCAGCCAAAAGTTTGATTCACACGTTGGCATCTTGCTTTCTGACTTGACGTGGTTGAGGCTACCAGTAACAAGCTGCTAATATATCCTTAATTGCTAGCTTGTTGCGTATATTAAGAGTCTGTGTAAATTTATTAGCAGTTGGCTGGACAACATTCTTCTCGACACTGAAAACAGACCCTGAACTCACCATCACTTTGGTGAAACTTGTGGCGGCAGAAAAACGCAGTGGAGTTAGAACAAAGTTAGGCAGAGCTGACAAAGATTTTGGATTTTAAATGCTCAAAGCTGACCGTCCAGTCTGTCACATAAAATCACAATAAAATAAACCAAAGGTTTTGGTTGTACAATAATAAAATTGGAAAGGGTTCAACAGAGTTTGAATGCTTTTCAATTTACCTAAGAAAAACTTAAAAAAATGTGGGTTTTATTTTTTGTTAGTTTGTTTTGACCACTGTGATTCTGGTTTCAGTCTTTCAGAGGTACTACCACGCTCCAGGTCTGGAAAACAGGAGCATAGAGGACCTTCCTCAGGTTGGAGACCTGCAGGGAGGAAACAGGAGTGAGGTGATGGTCGGGTCGGTGTTCAATGCTCTGCCTGAATCTTTCATCCAGTGCACTCGAGAGAGGCCCGTCCTTTGCCTCCTGCTGATGCTCGGGACATTATGGATGGGCTATACCCTCTACCAGTTCAAAAGAAGGTACATCCTGCATTAATATTCCGAGGCACCTGAAAGATTAATCACTGGAGAACTTTAAATCACGTTTGGCTGGGAGGGCTGCCTTGCTGGGATGGATGCTGCAGAGCAGGACCTCGCCTCTAAGGATTGTAACTTTCCAGACAGAACTTGCTAAACTCACTTTTCTGTCAGAGCTTCAGTTCCAGCCTGTGATTTAATAAGCATTAATATTCTTCTACTGATTGCTCTCTGTAATCAAATCAAACTCAAAGCTGGATTCAATTGTGTAAGCAGGAGGCGGAGTAAGGTACTTAAGCGGTGTCAGGATTGCAGCCATTGTCCTTGTCTTGTCCACAGTAATTGTATTCCTCCATTATTTGCCTCTCCTTGCTCACTCCACTGTCCTTCCTCTCTTTGTCTACGTCTCCCAGTCCGTTCCTGCATGCCAAAGTGAGGGAAGTGCTGTCGGACTGCGCCCTGCCCATCTCAGTGCTGCTGTTCTCCTTCATCGGCTCCTACATTTTTAGCGACATTGAGCGTTAGTATCATTTTACTTACCTCTTGTTTTGCTCCAGATGGTTGGGTAAACCTGTGCAATGTGAACAGAAAACAGACACAAGAAGTTTGTTTGTAGTTTTCAATAAAGCAGAAATAGTTTTGGGTTTTTCTGGTTTCAGCAAATTGGAAAGACACCCAGAAAGATAAATGATCAAAATTTAGATTAAAGAGTGTCTGTGCATCCCTAAAAGGTTTTAAATTCATGTATCTAAAATTAAGGCTTTAAAATGTCTTAATTTCATTAAAAAAATATATAAGTTGGCCTTAAATATGTTCTTCAGAAGTCATACATTTTGTGGCAGTACTATTTAATCTTGTGTATCCTTTGAAGTCTTTTTTTTTGTGGGATTTTTGTGTCAGGCAAACATGTGAGTTGAATTGAGTCGCTTCATCATTGTGTTATATGAGGGAATTAAGGCTTCTGGTAACTAGCTGCTAATATACCCTTGCTAGCTGGCAAAGGCCTATACTAGCAGATATATTAGCAGGAAGCATTGGTTCTGATTCCTGCAGTGGAAATGGAGAAACAATAAAAACAAGCTAGCTAGCTAAAAAACAAATGCGAGCGAGCTAGCTAGCAACCTTGATTGCTAGCTAGCAATCAAGATTTAAGTGCAAATTTATCATCTTCGTCATTGAATCGCTTCTGTTGCAAACCTGTACAATGTTACCTTAATTTTTGTGCGAAATAACTTGGCCCTACGGTGGTTAAGGCTGTTTGTTTTGTACATTTCTGACATCATGCGGGTCTTAAATTTCACCTTCAAAAATCTTAAATCTGAATTGGTTAAACCTGCAGAAACCCAGATTTAAATGTACAGTAGAGCTTAGAGTTTGATTGATGAGTGACTCAACATGAGCACACCTGCAGTGGAGGAAGGTATTCCTTTACTTTAGATAACCTAATCCCAGCTGTCACTTCATCACTGCCAACAGAAAATCAATGCACTGTGTCCACTGACCTTAGTTGGTAGGTCTATAGATTTCTGATCTCTATGGTCTGGCAGGAAATACTCCTTTTTTTTTTTTTTTTTACTCCAGTAAGTACCTAAACGCTCCCTTATCAACAGCAGTATTATCGTGGTTCCTCAGGCTTTCCCTCAGAAGTTGCAGAAGACCTTAAACATTTTCTTTCTTGTAGGTAATCTGTTTTTTGATTGTACATTTGCCATCCAAGTAATTCACATGGATAAAGTTTGAGAAGTTAGCTCTTTAGCTGTGAACATATGGATTTTGAAATCAGAAAAGCTGTTTGGAAAGTTTAAAAAGTTGCATTGTTTTGGAGCTCCTTGTCCAAAACAAGTCAGAATACGAGGCACGAACACACTTGACGCAAGAAGAAAGCGTCATTGACCGTTTTTCCCCATGTCATCCGTTTCTATTGCCCCTCAGGAAACTACCAGCTAAAGAACAGGAAGCAAATAGAAATATGCACCTGTGCTAGTCATCATCATCCGACCAGCGCATCAAGAATCTGTTTTAATGATCTACCTACAGTGGTTCTTGCCATAAAAAAGTTCCTCTCCTCAAGGCCAGCAAACTGCTAAATCTGCTGCTTATATAGAGGAGCTCCCACCTGCTGAGTTCAGTTAATCAGGAGCTTTAATTGGCAACACCTGGCTGCTAGCTGCCCTGACAAATCCAAATCCTGTGGAATCTGCAGTAGATGGCAGAACAGCTGGCTGCTAGCGTAAAGTTTTCGTCATTTAAAGTGTGTTACCAATATGCGACATTCACACCCTGTTACACACATCAATACGCTGTTATTAGGAAAGGCTCTTTCCAAGGTGTTGACCTCCATTGAGCAGAGTTCATCATCTTGGTCAAGGATGTTCCGACAGGTGTAGTCAGGGACTTTACCATCAACACTGTCATCCGTCATCCCTACGATTTATGGCTAATAGATGATACTGTTCTTCACCTGCAGCAACAGGAAGACTTTCATTCCTTCCACTGACTAACAAACCTGGAATTGTTGTAGTTTATGAAGGATTTAATGTTTAGTTTTTGCTTATTTTCCCCATTTATTTTTTCTTTTATTTTTAATTTCTTCCAGCTTATTATTTAGATCTTCTATTAAAGGAACAACATTATGTAAAATTGACTTTTTCGAGATGTAAATCATGTTATAATGATGTTCCTTCTTCAAAAACAATCATGGAGGGTTGCCTTGATCTTCTGATGCATGTTTGAGAAATAATTTCATCTCTGTGGCCACCATTCAGCTGTCAAAACGCCTGGATGAACCTAGCCCCACCTTCAAGGACATAGCTCCTCCTTGGAACTGCGGTTTCCAAGCTTCCGCATCACAGAGCAGCTCCTCCACTCAGCTCCTTCAGACTAGCCAGCAGCAATTAGCAACCACTGAGCATCAGCTGAGCTCATTATATGAGCTTCTTCTCAGTTCAAATTAAAGAGTTCACAGAGGAGCGATGTTGTGATGACTTCCTAATGGCAGAGTTTCGGAAAAAGCAAGAGTTTTTAAAGAGACAGAGGCCCAATTTCAAGGCATTAAATATCGAGGACAAATTTAATTTAGGTCATATTTGATATATTTTTCTAACATCAGGCAACATAGTTACCTTATTGTGTTATAAAACAGCACTTTGTGCCTCGAAAACATATTATACTGCCCCATTAAGATATATCTAAAATCCTTTGGAGATGTTTATTTTTCTTTTAAATTTCTTCAATTTTATTCATCGATTGTTTTTTAAGTCTTGGACTATTAAAATACACCTGACATCCTGTGATACACTTCTGATGTAAGGAGTAAATTGTGACCTCTCATTTTGTGATGAGTTTGGAGATCATCTTTATTTTAATTTTAATTCCAGTTCAGCCAAAGCTGCTAAAAGGTAAAACCTGTTTTTTGTCTGAAACGGCCTCATTTGCAACGGAACCCTTTTATTTTCTGCCCTTATTATCGCTTTATGCTCTTTAATAAAGGCACCAGGCGAAACACATTGGCCATTTTCAGTTTTTTTTTTTTTTTCCTTTTTTTATCCTCTGTTGTTTGGCAACATTTTTAGCCTCTATTGTTGCCAAGGCAGCAGCTGTTCTCTGGGGGTCAGAACAGAGATGACTGCCAAACCCCGAATGAATTTAAATTTAAGTGCCCGGACAATTTTCTGTTCTGTACCTCCAGAGACAATAAGTCATAGCATAATAGACCAATTATTGTCTTGTCATTTTCTAAATTTAACCAGCTACATTTAATCCAGCAGTATTTGACAGAGCGCCGCACCAAATTAGATATGAGGCATTTAAAAAATGAAATGCAGAAACTCTTCAAAGGATTAAAAACCACTGAAAACGTGGATTATCACATCAGTAAAACAAAGCAAATCCACAACATTAACAAATTAAGGAAGCTTTTTATGAGATACTTACGATGTTTGTTTAACACTTCATATGAGGGTGGAGGATCATTTCCAATCTCATCTGCTGCCATTTTTCTCCTTCTGGTTGTCGCTTCGTCCAGTTCCAGTGTTTAAGGTTCACAATCGGCCGATCTTCAACGTGGCTCCTTTCGAGCGGCTGTCGGCCATGAACGTCGTCAGCGCCATGGGACTCGGCTTCCTCCTGGCTCTCCTCATCTTCATCGACCAGAACATCGTTGTTTCGCTTACCAATGCTCCAGAGAACAGGTAGGGTGCCAACACGCTGACGTAAGAACCTTTAGTTATCTACGTGAGCTTGCATACACTCATCATGTGGATAAGTAGCACATTAATTTTGATAATAATAACCCTGAGTTACAAAAAATATGTTTTGTAAGTTGTCTATTTTTTTTTTTTTTTTCAAATGAATTAGCAGTATTTTGTGCCACTGAATCCAAAAGTGACATCCATTTTTCTCAACTGGGTCAGGTTTTTATTCTAATTTGATTTAGAGAAATCACTCAGCTTTTGGAGCAGTCGTGACCTCAACCATATTGATTATTTAAGGAATTTAACTAGAAGACCGGTCTATGCCAGTAAACTTAACTTGACCAGTTTGGATAGGAAGATTGGGTCCAGAATTATGCATATTCATTTCCTTTTTGTTCATAAAGCTTTCATTCACCAAGTGAGACTCATAACTGTCCTCTGAAGTTTCCATCCTCTTTCATTCACTGTATCCACTGGGATACGTCAGCAGGACGTATGGATATGATCTGCAGCGTTCATCATTCACAGGGCTTCTCTCTTACAGCTCAGCCTGTTGGTACCTGAAGGTTGCTGTTCCCCCCAAAACACACAGACTTACTTAAATGCTGCAGCTCTGACATGAGCACACAATGTTCCACGCAGCCTCACTGTTTCCTATAACATGTCAATGTGATTGATTTACGTTGCTGCTCTCCGCGACAGTATGAAAGAATATAAATAATGGATTTGTATTTTTGCTTGCATGACGAATGAGACGGAGGAGTACGCTCGCTCCGTTTGTGTGTTTTTATTTTGCTGTTAATTACATATCCTCTTTGTCTGCGTTCACACCGGTTCCTTTGTTTCCTGTTTGAGCGTGACGTGTCGCCTTTCTCTCTCTCTCTCTCCCTAACCCCAGGTTGCTGAAGGGCACGGCGTATCACTGGGACCTGATGCTCTCCGGCCTCATTAACATCCTGATGTCTGTGCTGGGGTTGCCCTGGATGCACGCCGCTTTCCCCCACTCCACCCTCCACGTGCGCCAGCTGGCTTTCGTGGAGCAGCGCGTGGAGGGGGGGCACCTCTACGAGACGTGAGTCCGCCCACCCTCTCGCCACCGACCATGATCAAATGGAGGCGTTGAAAGTTCATCTTCAGAGCGTGTGCTGACAGGGATTTTTTTTTTTTTTTTTTTTTAATCGCAGGCTCTCTCTTGATTGCTTGATTAGCATGGAACTAACAGTTTTCCTTTGAGGACGGATGAGCTGAGAGGGAGTTTCTAAAAGATGAGAGGATTAAGTTGAGCATTTCATCCACAGCCAGGCGAGATTATACTTTGCATATCAGGATTAATAAAGCAGCCGAGTGTGATAAATGAAGACTTCTTGTGTGAGGACAGAAGATGTAATCAAGGGTTTTAGTTTTTTTTGTGTGGACAAAGTATGCAATTTGGTATTTTTGATGGCATGTTTGTGTGTAAAATGAATACTTTAAATTCTCCAATCTCCCTATTTATGAGAATGTGTTAAATTGCTTCTAGTCCGTTTAGAAAAGTTCATTTAAGTTATCATATAGGATGGAAATGATATCTCCTTCATTCTAAGATAAATAACAATCTGTCAAATTACCAAAAATTAAAACATGTTAGGAAAAGCTAAAGACACCATTGTTTTTAGCATGATTTAAAGTGGCAGTATGTAACTTTTTTTAAAAAATTATATTTTTTACATATTTGTTGAAACTTCCACCATGTCATTAAGTATGGGATGAAACAGATAATCTGTGAAAAATGTATATCCTCTGCTAACTAGAAACAACCAATCAGAGCCAGGAGGCGGGCCTTAGCACTGTCAATCACCTTCCATGTGGCGCTGCTTCTCCGCTGCAGCTAGCATAGTCTATCATGAATGCTAAGGCTAGTTAGCATGGCTACTGATGAAGGTGTGTAAATGATTTTTCCCATTAGTACATTTAGCAGCAAGTACATGAGAATGATTGACAGCACTAAGACCCTCCTCCTGGCTCTCATTGGTTGTTTTTTGTGCATTTCTTCAGACGACTGTAGCGGCTCAGGGAGGATGTAGACAAGATTGATCTTTTCACATATTATCTGCCTCTCATAACATGGTGACAGTTTTAACAAATATATAGAAAACATTTTTTTTTTATAAAAGTTACATACTGCAGCTTTAAGAGTAGCAGTCAAATGAACTTAATTGATGGTCCACAGGGGTGACCAAGATAGTAGCGTCTTTTTGAATCTTCCACTATAATCCTTTAGCACTTCTGCTTAAAATGATAAAGGATCAACTGATGCTTTCAAGTATAGCTATAACAACAACATATTTTGGCAGTTCTTCCCTTTTTTTTTCAAGGAGTGTTTGTATTGAGTTCCCACAACAGAATATCAGTGATATTCTTTTAGATGGATTTTTCTTATCTTTAAGTTGAAAACTATACACTTTGTTCTACCTTCTTTTATTATTTTCCATAGAAGAAAATGTGTCTATGTTCTTTTGGGGAAAACCTCTAAGTTTTTTCTTTAGTTTAAAACTCAAAAATTGAAATAAGATGAACAGCTAATGTTGACACAATACCAAAGAAGAAGAATATCAACAGTGACCTTGACCTCACTAACTATCTGAAGCCACCATTCCACAGTAAAAATCATCCACAAGTTGGAAACATTGGAAGTGGAAATTCCAGAAAATGTATTACAATTTCAGGGCCATGCTCAGAGATGAAAACAGAAAACAAGAACTCAATTTAAAAATAAAAAAACAACACACAGCAGATCTGACATAGCATGTTCATTTCATTTTTTAGTATTATTCACCAATTAGTGCATGAAAAACAAACGTTATAGACTAGCAAACAGAGGTATTGACCTACAAAATAACCCATTATACAAGCAAAAACAACAAATGGCAACAAAGACAAAAATATAGAATTGCTTACCATAATGTGGATTAGAATACTTTTTTCTTCTTCCCTGATTTATTTTCCCCCTTCTTTTTTATAATCTGTCATGGTTTAAACAATCTACAGTCACATAGATATTTTGGGTAGAAGGGATGAAACAATAAATAAGTAGATAAATCAAGAATAACTAAAGAACATGTTTTGTGATCGTATCGTTTGGTGGCATTAACGCACCGGCATTGAAATGGGGTTTAGAATAGGAAACCTGTTCTTAGAGAAAATGGCAGCATGTTGTAACTTTTCAAAATGTGATTACGTTGGTCCAGAGAGAGAAAATTCCTCCTCAAGAATATGAGATAAGAATAAAAATGTCATCCAATGAAAACAAATATTTCACATTTTACTGAGTCTTTTAAACTATGAGTTTTTCCTCACATAGCTTTTCCATTTTTGATCATTTTTTGCATGCATTTAAATTAAAGAAATAATACCTGTTTGTAACGATACATTTAGAAAAGCTGTTATCACTTAAAGTAACACATCAGTTCATTATTTATGGCAGAGAAAAACATTTTATCACATTTCCTAGCTCTGGGAAATGTGAATTGATTCAAAATGCTCAAAAATCAATTTTAAAATGCTCTTGAGTTGTACGTCGTTGCTGCTCCTATTTGCAAGTAAACTGCGTATCACCCTACGCTTCCACTTGTAATTTTTAAAGCTAAGCTAACCAATTAGTGATATTACAAAATTTTGTGCATAAACCTATTTTTTGTTTAAATAAAAATTTGATACATTGGGGAACCTTATGGAATTTCTTTAAATAAATGTCCTATTTGGTTACACAGTCTTTTCCTTTTCCAATCATTTTATTTAAACAGAATCTCAAGACCATTAAAATTTGGAATCGAATCGCTTGACTGCATTTCCATTACAAATGTGTGCAAAACAAAATCACATTTGAATAAGATTGTTTACGCAATAAGTCACTAAAAAACGTGACGCCATCATCATCGTCCAACGACTTCCTGTCATTTTCTTCTTCTTGGTTTGCGCCAGCGGGAGCATCCAGCTGTTGATCATGTGACTCATTATGCAATAAAAAGTATTTCCATTGCAGTTTTGCGAAATAAACCAATTTTGATTTGGACAATAAAAAAACACACCTCATCCTAGTGTCAAAACTTTTTGTCAAAAAACAAGAATTTTTTTTTGTTAATTTCTGCATTTTATTTTATATCCAAAATGTCAAATTGTGCAATTATGTGGTCTACAAAAATGCAGCCACTGAATGATGTGCATCTCTAATCAATTATAAGATCCTGTTTTGTCATCTTAACAAAATCTACTTTTTCAAACAAAAGAACATCATTCATATCCTCTCTTTGCTTATTAAATCCTGATGTTTAGGAAAGTCTGAATTGTGCTGCTGCAATAAAACTGATCAGGAAAATCCTCAGAAGCAAATTCTCTGTCGTTTTGCCAGAGATGATTTTTCAGAAATCCGTCGTTCTTTCATTGTGCGTGTCGTTTTGTTCCTCCTCAGCATCGTCCAGGTGAAGGAGACCCGGCTGACGTCTCTGGCTGCCAACATCTTCATCGGCGTGTCTCTGCTGCTGCTGCCCGTTCCGCTGCAGTGGATCCCCAAACCCGTCCTGTACGGCCTCTTCCTCTACATAGCCCTCACCTCCATCGACGGAAACCAGATGTGCGACCGCATGGCTCTCCTCCTGAAGGAGCAGGTGAGCCAGGGTGCTGGGTGAGAGAGTGTAGGCATGTGTGTGTGTGGGTGTGTGTACCCATATGTTGGCTGTGGGACTCAGCAGATCAAACAGTTGACTAGATGCCCAGCACAAGTCACCTCTCATCCACTAACATCTTTATTTGTTGTTTGCGATGTTTCTGAGGGTTTGGTTTTGGGAATTACAAAATTTAAAAAGGAACCAAACTAATTTTTGGCCGAGATTTTTGTTTGATCTCGGCATCATTAAAATGCAGTACAGATCCTGCACAATCAGATGAAAATATTAAATTTTATATCCACTAAATAGTTTTGTCAAAAGAAACCTGCAGGAATCTCCTTTCTCTTCCGTGTGTCTCTTATCCCCAGTGTCCGGTTTAACCTTGCCTCTTCAACGGTGAGGAGGTAAAGCAAGGCTTACCCTTTCAATCCATGCTTTACATGCTGCTGCCCCCAAATGGTAGCAGCAGGAACTGTATGCTCCAGAATGAAAACTCTCCAGCTTAAAAACACCCAGACAATAAAAGTTACATTTTAAAAATACTTGGTTACTGATGGAAAGATGATGTGTGTAATGAAAAATATGTACATTAGATATGTATTTCCCATATTATTTATTCTTATGTTACAGTTTAAGACACCAGGATATTTTAACTCCAGATGCAGCCATTGCAAATTGTGACCAGTTGATCCCAATTTCACCTTTTTTTGATTTCTCTTTCCTTTAACTGTGAGATATTCAAAACATTTCTATCTAGCAGATGTTGAAAACTGAAAAAGATGCATTAGAGCGACTTTGCTGTACTCCGTCCAGCCTTTCTGATATCAAGTCTCTCTCGTCTTGCTCTCTCTTGCTGTCTTGCAGCCAGAAAAAACACACATTTCATGCTGTTTTCTAGAAAAAAAAAATCAGCGTCTTACATGTCCTTTTTTCTTCAGACTTTATTTTAAAAACCTCTGTAATACTGACAATGGCAAAAAAAAAACAGCTGAAAATGTAACAGATGTTACAATTTTGCTCCCCAAACAAACAGAGTATATAGGCTGTCAGGCATGAAAGCCGATAAATCCAGACATTGAAACTGATTTATAAGTACAAGCTCTTAATACTCATGATCCGTGGTTATGTTTTGTGATAAGAATTTCATAGTAGCGACAAAGTTTGCAAACATAATTTAGGCAAGTTGACGCTACCAAAAACTAACAGAAGTTGTCATCTGAAACTGGAACTTAAGAGTGCAAATCTCAGAGGTGCGTAGGCTGTCCACTGCCTGTAATCATTTCCTTATGACTGCAGTAGACCTGAGGACAGCAGAGAAACACAGCCGCAGGGGGAGATTGTATTTTAATCAGCTTTTATCCTCTCACTCCCCGCAGACATCTTACCCACCTACCCACTACATCCGCAAAGTGCCCCAGAGGAAGATCCACTACTTCACCTTCCTGCAGATGATGCAGCTGCTGGTGCTGTGCACATTTGGCATGTACCCAATACCGTACATGAAAATGATCTTCCCTCTGGTTATGATCCTCCTAATCCCAATCAGGTACGTATGGGGAAGCTTGGAAATCCATTTTCTCCAGTTTGACATTCAGGTGTTTGTGTGTGAGGACGTCCACACCGTTTCAGTTCATCTGCTATTCTGCACCTTGGTGGAAATGTAACTTTTGTGTCGAACTTGTACAATACCTTTTTGGTGTAACTCGAAATTTCGCATCTCTCTATCTGTATAATTTTAGCTTTTTGTTTTTAAGGTTTGAATTTTGAAACAAGAAATGTTATCTCTGGATCCTCTGAGAACATGAACTCCTCAAACTGAAGCCACGCTGCTTACCTTGCCCTGTACTTTGGTAGATTTAAAATTGCATGTTCAGAGATTCTAAAGCTGCATTCACACACCAGGTGAATGCTGTCCATACACAACTTTTCACCGCAGTCTGATCTGATCTTTTCAGATCAGACTGAAAAGATCTGATCTTGCCGGATTTTTCTTCACACCGGCAAGAAAAATCCGATTTGAGCCATTTCCATATGTGGAACTAAATCAGATACGTATCCGACTGTTTTCAAAGATCTGCAGTCTGAACCCTCATGTCACATTTTATCCGACTTTTACGTCTGTGACCTGAGACATGCGTCACAAGACACAGTAAATCCAGATGTAAAAATGGCTGGAAATTACAATTATGAACTTATGGAAGAAGTCTGTGTCTTCTTCCATAAGTTCATATGGCAGCGCCGTTATCTCAGACTACCCATCCAAACAGACGTCTCTACAGAAGCTGTAATCAATTCTTCACAAAACAACATTTCTATTAGTTGTGCTTTCTCTTTATTCATCTTATGATTTTGTCAATCAATCAGTTAAATTTATCTGTGCAGCACATATCAGAAACAAGGAAGTTCAAAGTGTCATTAACATCATAAAAACACAAAACTCAACAATTGAAACATTACATTTGGCATCAAAATGTTGCTTAGAGTTTAATTTATTATGGTACGAAACCAACTCTAAACAGATGGGTTTTTAGTCAAGATTTAAAGGAACTCAGTGTTTCGGCTGTTTTACAATTTTCCAGAAGTTTGTTCCAGATTCATGAAACTTTAAATTGATCCATAGACGGTGGCATTCATTATCGAACAGGCAACCGTTCGCACAGATCAAACTGAGTGGCCCGAAAATGATTTGATGGAATCAAATGAAAACAGGTTCTGCTGTTGGACCAGAACATGAGATTAATTAATGTCAATGTTGAGTCACTGTGGCAAGATCTAAGTTCTCTTAGTTCGTTTCCTCTGGTGCATAGGTGCGATCTGCATCGTGTCTGAGAATAGCGATGTTTATGCGGCAATTTCTTGACATGTCCATAAATTCATGTTAACCGGTTATAGCTGGTGATCAGTTTAAGTAGCTTAAAGTATTAGAAGCGAAGTAAGCTCATGATGGACCGTTATTTAGTAAAAGCTGCATATCTTTCAATATGGAGATAAAATGCAAATGTGCAATAGTGCCAATAGGAATCAACTTATAGGAAAGAAATGTATCAGTTTAGTGAAAAATATTTTTATTTTGATTACTCCTAGTTAATTAGATTAATATCTGGAATATTTGATGATGTATTTTCACCCTAGCAACTCCATAATCCCTTAGCGTAATTTGGATTGATGAAATGAAGAAAGTGCCCAAACTTTTCCACATTATTTTACTGACGTCAAATTGTGAGCAGATCAGAAACCAGATCTGGGGCTGGTAACAGAATTACAGCTCTGTGAAACGCCTTGTAAAGTATTGATTTAGTATTCTTTGCTGGGTGAGTTTTTAGCGGAGGAGTAAACAGTGCTTTACTTAAACCATTTGCTCCGAGGATTTTATTTCTTCTTATCATTAAAAATGTTTTCCAATCACTTGAAATGCAAGCCAAATCTTAGAGTGTGCACTGCAGAGACAGAAACTGTTATCTGTGTTTGCTAAGGGGTTTTGATTCCTCTGGCTAGCACATGATGCTGAGTGATCTGTTAAATACAGTGTTACTACCTGCATACAATGCAGCACACATTCCTGATTAAATGACACGTTATAAATTAAATCACTACATTTAATGTGTTGATCAAATTATGTTGCATAGAAATGTCATCAGCATTAATTCATAAACTATGTCTACATTTTTAGCAACTGATATTGCTTTTTCATTTTAAAATTCAGCCTTTTGCAGGCTAAAATTTCTAGTTTTTTTTTTTTATTTTGAACATTTTGAGTGTAAACATTGACCTTACACAGCTTGAATAGCAGTCCTGTGCGTAGTTTAGCTAAATCACTAACAAAACACTGAAACTAGCTTTCAATATTCAGTGTGTTACAGTGTAATGTTACAGATCTGAGATTTGGTATAACTCAGACCAGAGGTTGTTTGGCTATGGCCACCAAACAGCATTAGCTTCTGCTGGGGATTCTCTCTACAAACCCACAGACAATGCTACTAGATATTCAAAGAAACTCCATCTTTTAGAGTATGCACTTTTATTCACTACTCAACAATTATCATATTCATTTAGCATAAATGCTGCCTTATTATACCTTCTGAGTTTAGTCAGCCAGGAGTTCTTTGGGTCTTTTGTGGCAGCAGGGTCTTTTTCTTGTCCGTTTTGCACTTGCTAGCGATGCTAGCTTGAGCAACAAAGCAGCTTGATGAATTTGAATGGCAGCCAATCAGAAAGAAGAGCATGCCACATAAGATTTTAATATTAAAATATTCTATTTTCACCTATGCTTTGTAACATTTGAAAAACGTCTTACATTTTATGATAAAACAATTATGACTAAAGAAAATCTATGATCAATAAATTTTGTCAATTGATTTTTTATTTTTTTTCTCAGCTTTCTGAAGCGCCCCTCACTCTTCCTAGACCCTCACTTTGAAAAACATTCACCTATCTGTAACTATTACTTTTGCCAACTAAGAATTGGGAGTGTTCTACAGTAAAGAGTCTTTAAAGCAGAAGTTGGGAATTTTGATACATTTTTCTCCATTTATTGAAAATAGAAGCCATTTTGGCGCCTGGCACTCAGATCCAGTTTAAGGACTGCAGTACCTTTATTGATTTTGTATGTTTGTTCATTCAGTCATTTATTATAAAAACAACATACTTTTAGTTTTTGGGTATGTAAAAAACGATAGTGTAATGTGGCAAATTGGAGGTAAAACATGTAATTCAAATATAAATAATGTAAATAATACAGCACTTTTTAAGTACTATTATATTTTTTTTTTCAGAAATCAAGAAATTAAAAAAAAATACTTCTCTCCCCCCCCCATGTATGTAGAAACCTTGTACTTATAAGACCAGTAATGAAATTGTAGACTCTTCCTTCACAAAAATTTGATTTAAGATCGGCTCAGGCAGCAGTTGTTTGGATTACCTTTCATTGATAGTAATTGAATCTGTTCAGTTTATTTTGTTTGTATAGCCCCAGTCTAACCAATATTTATGCCATATTCTGGTTTTTGGTATCATTGAGTCTTTGTTCTGGTGTATCAACTAAGACCTGACACGAATGTTGTCTGTTCTGCTCCCAGGAACAACGTGCTTCCTCATATCATTGAGGCCAAATACCTGGACATCATGGATGCCCAACACATGTAGCTTCACCAGGATTCAAGCTCCGGATCCTCACAGAGTCCATGGGAGGGAGCGAGAAAGAGGGAAAAGAAATGGAAACAGGATTAACAAAAACATATTTTTTGATGCAAAACTATATGGGCGCAAATAGGGGGGAAAAAAGAAGAAAAAAAAAATACAGACTGTTTAGTTTTTTTTTTTGTATCCGAGAAGTTCGTTGAAGCACTGGAAACGCGGGGAAGCTGAGAGAGGAAGAGAACCGAGAGTTTGGGTCCGATATTTTCCAAAAAATGCTAACAGAGAATTTCTCTGTGAAACAAACGTTCTCCAAGAAAAGTGACTGTTCCCGTCTCGCCTCTGTTTGACCACGTTGGATCGTGCGGTGCCATAACAAGTCTATGTTCTCGTTTCACAGCTTCAACCTTTTTATGGTAACACTTTACAATATCCTTTTTGCAGTGTGTGGGGCAGGTGCTTCAAGTATTCTCTGATGCTGTGGAAGTAATAATAATAATAATAAAAAATAAAAAAATGAAAGAAATGCTGCAAGGGTACATTAGATTGTACCAAGAAAGGGGCTAATGGCACAATGTAAGTATGAACCTGATCGCTTTTTGACACTTTGCACTTATTTTGTTTTTACACAGTTACAGGTGCGTCTCGATACGTCGGAGATCATGAAAAAGTTCCTTTGTTTTGGTAAATTTGTTTAAAATGTGAGTCTATATGAATGTGCAACAAAAAGTGAGTATTTTTCTTTTCTTTTAGTTGTTATGGAAACCTAAAATTCAGCCTCTCAGAAGTTTAAAATTTTTTACATAAGACCAATTAAGAGGTATATTTTTAATACAGAAATGTTTTGAGGCATGAGGAATCTTACTGATTTAACGGTTTCCAGGAGAAACTGGCTGTTCAAAGGTGTTCCAGCCAGTGGAAAGTTGAGTGGAAGGAAAAAAAAACAAATTCTCGATTTTCTGATTATTTTCTGATTTACCGAGATGCACCTATGTATGGGTAAGTGTTTTACCCACATACACTGTGTTTAAAAGTACCTAAATACTTTGAACGGGTCAGTTTAGAGCACTGCATTTTGGCCACTGTAAAGTCCGCCTTTTCCTCGTCATTGTGCAGCGTTCCAGCCTTTTACATTTCTGCACCTTTTAGCTGTTGCTACGGATGACACTTGCGCACATACATGTTTAGTTTTCGGAGTCATTCCAACAAGTGTCAGCATTTGTACCAGGAGGAGATCACAGAGGGTATATGTGTGTGTGCGTGGGTTGGCGTGTGCGTGTGTGTGTATGCGTGTGCGCGTTTGGGTCATACACACAGTACTTCTCCGTCCTCCGTCTAGTTCTCTGCCAGCTCTTTAGAAAATGTATTTTTAAAGGTGGAATCCATCTTTAGACGAATAATAATAATTAAAAAAAAAAAAAAAACATTCCACGGGTATATATATATAATTATTTGTAATAATTTAGAATGACAGCACAAACCAAAAACATATAGTGATATCTTTATCTTAATGAGAAGGGAAAAAAATGTCAGAATATATGATGGCAACATGTTGAAATATTATCGGTCAATTTTAAATAGAATATTTATTTATCATAATGATAGTTTATCTTTTAAAAATGAAAATGCAGTGTTTACCCTGAACTGAGAGCAGTGTGTTACCCTGTTTGCTTCGTTCCATTCCACTGTCTGTGTCTTGCACGGCAAAAACACTAAATCTCACCAAGTATTTTTTCTAGTGCAAATATCTTGAAATAAGACAAAACTAACTTGCAACTAACTTTTCAGCAAGATACTGAAACTTGTTTTAAGTCAATAATTCCTTAATATCAATGAAAAAGTGGCAGATTATTTCACTTAAAACATTTTCCTTATGTGATAAATGGGATAATCTGTCAATTGGAACTAGTGATTTTTCATCAATATAATGGAATTATTGACTTAAAACAGCCATTTATATATTTTGTATTATTTCAAGTGTACTGAGATATTAGCTCATGAAACTAGAACAGAAATACGTCAGGTTTAGTGTTTTTAGTGTACATTTAGCTCTGCCACAGTGTTTACATATCAAAGTCCCGTCCAGCTTCATGTTATCAGCATCAAAGCTAGTGGAGGAGATTACGGTTAAAAGGTTTGCGACAAAACAGCTAGAAAAGATCCGGGTTAAGCTAATCTATCTTTTTATTCTACTTTTGTTTTTTAGCAAGTGTTCAAATACGAGATTTGGAACAACTTGCTCCTGGGTTTATTTTGTTTGTTTTTTTATATATTTTTTTTTGTAGATCAGTGCTTGCAAATGTTCTCATATAGTAATGCAGGAATACAGAGAGCTTTATGTTATTAAATGATAAAAATATATATATAAAAAAATTTGAGCACTGGTTTGCTTAAAGCATGTCTCATTTTGGGGTTTTTAGAAAATCTTTCTGCATAAGAAAAACAAGTAGCAAGTCGAACAAACGGTAACCACACACGAATATAAATGCAACGCTTGATATTCAGCAATACTTTGTATAAGAAAACCCAGGAAGTTCACTGAAGTTGGGGTGGCAATTTTGGGATTGAAGCAATGACAGGCCAGCTGTCATTTTTTTTAACAAAGCAGCACCTTTTCAGTCCAACCCGCCCAGCTGATTCAGTGATTTCACGCATCAAGGAGCAAAAAAGAAAAGAAAAAAAAAGTGGCCTGTCAGCGGCGAGAGTTCTGGGTTTTATTCTGGTTTTATTGGTTTTAAATGGCAGCTCCCTTCTCGCAGTTCTGTTGAACTTTGTCCTACGAAACGTAAGAAAGATGTCCTACTTCAGCAGACTTCTCGCGCTGCAGATTGCGAGGCGTGAAAGAAAATCTCGGATGCATTTGCATAAGACTAAGCCTTAAGACTGCGCCGATGGACGGAGCGAGAAATAAACGGAGGTGCCCGGCTGTAAAGGAATACTGCGATGCAAAGTTTAGTTTTTAATCTAACGTTCCTCCTAGTTCGTTTCCAGGTTCGGACTGAGAGCAGAGATTTACTGATTCCTCTCCCTACGTGGCGGTATTGTTGTTGTTCTTCGATATCCTCACTGTGCCGGTGATTTTTTTCGGAGTAGCAGCCGACTCCTCTCAGAGGACTCGCCGGTCGAATTCGGAGCGAAAGACATTCTACTCGTGGAAAACCTTCGACTGCCCCGGTCCTCCCGATGGAAAATTTGGCGTAAACTGTGGTTGTTTTTCGTTTTCGTTCATTCTTTTCCTGATTTCATATAGCCCTACCTTTTCTAATCATGAATGTATGACGTGTGATTTTTTTATAATAGCATACTAATTTAGGTGTCGGAAACAGAATCTGTAATTTTGTCAAAAAGATCAGCTATATTTGTAAGCTGTAATATGTATAAAACTGAGAAAAAATGATTATCAAACAGAATGTGTTGGTTTACTATAGTATATATATATAAATATATATAAACTGTATACCGAAAAAGAGAAACTCAAGCTGTTTGCCAAATAAAAGTAGTAGTGATGTTAATATTTCCATCGATGTCGTCACTCTTCTCATAATTTTTTGGTAACAATAAATTGTTCAACTTTGTCCTACGAAACGTAGGACAAAAAACTGCTACATAAAACTGCTACATAAAGTTATTAGCAGTTTTTTCTGTCCTTTCTTATCTCTCTTCTTCTATCCTTCCTTCTATCTCTTTCCTTTTTTATTTCTTCCTCTTTCCTTATCTTTCCATCTTCTGTTTTACTTCCTTCTTTTCTTTCTTTCCTTCCTTTGACTCCTTTCTTTCCTAACTCCCTCCTTCCTTCCATCTTCACTCCTTTTCCTTCCTCTCTTTCTCCCTTCTTCATTTGCTTCCTTCCTTCTTCTTTCTCTGTCCTTCCATCTTTTTTCCTTCTTTCCTCGCTCCTTCCTTCCTTCCTCTGTCTTTCTCTTCTGTTCTTATTCCCTTCCTTCCTTTCTCTTCATCGCCCGTCTTTCCTCTTTCTCTTCTTTCCTTATTTCCATCCTTTGGTTCAGTTTTCAACTTTGCCTCTTGAATTCTCTCTCTCTCCGTCTGTTTTCATGTGTCGTCCTTTGGTTCCTTCCTTCCTTCATTCCTCCCTGATAAAAATAACACTATTTCTGAAGGGGAGCATCATACCAACAGTAAGACACGGTGGTGGCAGTGTGATGCTCATTTTGCTGCTTCAGGACCAGGAAGAACCATGAGTCCTTCTGTCCACCAAAACATCCTGAAGGAGACCGTCCATCTGGCCGTCTGTCGGTGAAACCAACCTGGGTTCTGCAGCAGGACGATGATCCAAAACAGACCAGCAGGTTCAGGTCTGAACAGGTGTTAAGGAGAACAACATGAAGTGGCCTAGTTAAAGTCCTGACCTGAATCCAATTGAAATGCTGTGGCATGGCTTCAAAAAGGGGACTCATGCTTAAAAACCCTCCAGTGTGGCTGAATTACGACAATTCTGCAGAGACTCATCGCAAACGTTTGGTTACAGTTGTTGTTGCTAAGGCCGACCCAACCACTTTTAGATATTTTTAGCCAACCACTGTAGGGTTGGATTTTTTTTTCTGTTCATAATAATGATTATCTTTGCCTAACACTTAAAGTAGTTTGATGATCTGAAACATTTTAAGACAGACATATAGAAAGTCATAAAGACTCGCACAGGGGGAAATGCTTTTCATCACCACTGTGTGCAAGTTAAAATTTGAGGTCCAAACATCAGATCTTGTGGGACTCCACATTAAAAATGTCTGTTTTATAATGAAACTTTACAAAAAAAAAAAAAAAGCAACCATAATCCTTTAGTTTCTATCGTAGTAAACTGTGATCTTTGTTTGGACGCAAAAACAAACCCGGGGTCCATCACTTTTTCTATTTCTGCTTCTACCTTTTCATTAAATATAAGGATGAAAAAGGCTGCAGCTACACCTCCATGGTGTTTCTCATGCGACTTTTTAAAAAAAATACTTTTTGCACTAAGTACTTGTCACAGACTTTCGAAACATTAGAAAGCTAGTCTGTAATTATCACAGCGGTATCTGTTTGCAAGCCTGCAATTACCTATGGAGGTGTGCTGAAAGGACAAGATGCACAGTGAATTACCTTTTCTTAGAAACTGAATTTCCCTCTCCGGTGAAATTCAGCTGAATAATGTTTTTCATATACTTTTTCATCTTCACCTCCATGTTTTTGCTCACTGTGATGGAGGGTGTTACCACAGTTGGTTCTTTATTTACAAAGATATACAGGCCTTAAGTGACTGAGAATCAATAAAATATTGAAAATATTTTAGACAAATTTACTAAAAATGACACACTTAGTTTTGTATTAAAAATGTTTTGTCAAGTGTGGTGCGAGTCTTCAGACCACATTTGTTTAATTTGTCCTTTAAAAAAGTTTGAAGAAAAACAAACAATAATTAAAAGAAAAAAAAAGACTAGAGCTGATTTTATTTGACAGTAATCCGAGAGGAAGGAGGCAGAGAAAAGGGGGGGAAAGACGTGCAGCAGAGGAACTGAGGACGAAGTGTAAGCTCTGTGGATGTGATGTTAGCAAAGCTAGCATCGCGTCAATTCAGCGCATGAGTGACAAAAGTCACTCATGCGCTGAATTAATGTGTGGAGGTGTTGACTGAGGTGTCGTATATATGGGACAACGCTGTGGCCAAAGTCTGCTATATAGTGAAGTGACATTCAGGAACGATCCGGATCTTTACTAAGGCCTATAGGACTGAAGCCTCACTGAGAGACGTTCTTTGTTCTTGTGATGCTCTGCGTACACTGCAGTAGCTATTATTATTTTATTTAATTGAAATATATATAGATTTATTTAATTGAAGAATAAATAAAACATGAATGTAAGAACGTAGAGCTGCTCATTGCTCTGATTGTTTTCATCACCTGTCATGGTGGCAAACATTGCAGCGGAACGGAGGGTGAGAACAGTCACAGTGCTCCTTCTGCTTGGTTACTTCTTGCTTGTTGCGCCTTGGTCAGTGTTCATAGTTGAGATTTGTTAACCATAAGCGCATTGTCTTAATTACTATGTTTAATAGTGCAGACAGTTGTGGGTTCTGACATGGGCAATATGGGCAACCACCCAGGGCGTTATCTTTTTAGGGATGGTAGGAGACCTCTGCAGGTTGTGGCACAGAGATGGAAGCAAAGCAGAAAGAAGAAGAGTTTGAATTGATAATGATACTGGTTAAATTTATTTCAGCTCTAAGTATTCAATATCTAAGTGTTTTATGGGAATGTGGACCTTTCAGATCAATTTGAGAAGCAGTTTTGATAGGCACACTTAATTTTATTGTGTCATGTAGCACAGGGTGCTGGTCTTGACTTGGTCTTGGGTTAGGTGGTCTTGACTACAACACTGCTACGAGACTCCTTGGTTGCATGTCCTTCCCACCCACCTTCTTTCCATCCCCTTTCTGTTGGATTTCTTTCAAATTTCTTGTACTTTTCCTTAAGTACATTGTTTGAGTACTTTCTCCACCACTGTTCAGGACAAATATCACTTCCAACATCTAAACATAATGTTTTCTTATACAAGAAAAGCAATCATTTGTAATCAGTATTGATGAAAGAGAAAGCTTAATCAATAATTATAGTTGAAAAGGATATTTAAGGTCAGAAGAGTTTTCAGAACTACACAGACTTTTGGGAACTCTCGACTGCTCCCCTTTAAAGAATTGTTATTTTTTCTTTCCCTCTTTCTTGAAAAAAAAAAGTGATTGTTCGAGTGTTTTGTTTTGTGCCAACTCAATGATTTAAGAAAACACAGAATCCTTGTAATTATGTTGAATTTTGGTAATAAAAATGACGGCAAATTACTAGCTGCGTGACATGTATGTCAAAGTCATAATTATTATTTTTCAAAGAGATTTGTTTTTCATCTGTCAACCATTACGGCTGCGAGACTCAGTGAGAGGGCTCTGGGGTATAGAAATTTAAGGCTACAACATCTCAGTCGAGTTAAATGCAGCACTACACAGTTTGGTTATGAAAACATGGTGAGTTGAGGACACGCTACACAACGTTCCCAGTCTTTGAAAAGGTTTTGAAAAGGTACAGACGCCTGGTTCACACGGCAACAATTTGAAATTGTCGGCCGGGTTTCAAAACCTGAGAGACCACACACTACAACGTAAAAAAAAAAACCCCAAAAAAAACACAACTACAGAAAGTTTGCTTGTATACACAAGTAAAGATTTCACTCACCAACATTCAGATGTCAGAAGGAAAATCTTGCAAAATGTCTCGAGATCAAACATGGCCGACGAGGAAGAAGCGAGAGTTTAGCAGAGAAAGAACAAAACAAAAAGGCATCTCAGGCAACCATAAGTCTTTCTGGTTCTAGATGGCAGTTGTTTGGTCTTCTTTGTCTAGAATTTCCCTCCATGTTTCAGAAAGAAATCGTTGGGGGAACACTTCACACATTCCGGCAATCCAACTTGTTAAATATCCCCGACTTTATACCGGAGTCGTCAAGACTTCCTTCCTAGAGGGCCACATTATTCTGAACTCAACACACACGGCAAGTACATCTCCTACGATTAACTTTGTACCCTCACAATAAACAAGGCGTCCTTCAGATTGCCGGAATGGGAAATCATGTCAAAAATCATCATAAAATCCGTCACCAGGTATGACAGACTGGTTTTTTGTCTGATTTGGTTTGTTTGGTCGGTTCCTCTACGCCAGGGGTGCTCAAGTCCAGTCCTTGAGAGCTACCATCCTGCAACTTTCAGATGCTTCCCTGTTCCTACACACCTGATTCAAATGAATGGCTCGTTGCCAGGCCTGTTCAGAGCTGATCCCAATCTGTGGGAGTAAGGATGCACCTAAAAGTTGCAGGTCTGGACTTGAGCTGCCCTGCTCTACACACATGCAGACTCCAGTCTTCGATGCTAGCCCGGACTGAAGCAGACTATCTCTGACTGATTATTGCTGGCAAAATCAGGTAAAAAAAAAAAAAAGACAAACAAAAAAAAAATGTGCAGCTTGACTTGACGTGTTTGATTAATCTTGCAAGTCGGAGCTCGGACGTAGGAATTGCATCCTAGTGGATGAGCACATTCTAGTTACAAGTCGCCTTTTGTGTTACAAACTATGATTTGAGATACAAGACGTCATCAGTGCACTTCTCCCTACTTTATGCATTCAAACACTTGTTCGCACTCTTTGTGTGACAGGAGTAAATGGACACAAACTAACAGAAGTGGTAATAAACCCCCTCAGACATTAATTATGTGGCAGCCATATTTTTAAACTGAAGGTGTTGAGAGACCTCCAGTTTTCCACGCATACATATTTCTTGTATTTCCGTCTTGAAACTTCGAAGTTTTGACTGGTACATAACAAATAAACACACCGTTAAAGGTGGGATTGTGGATGCAAGAACAATCTGAAAGTAAATATCTTTCATCTCACAAATTTTCTTGATCAGTCTCTTTGATGCCTCTCTGCGACAAACCGTCTCATAAAGGTACGATATTACCTTCAAACTGCTGAGAGCCTTCCTGCAGGAGATAACTCTGTTGCTGTTTTCACTGCACATAAATCCAGATGAGTTGCTCCTGGAGGCTAAAGCTAACAACGGTTTATGTGTGTGTTTAAAGGTCCCTCGTGTCTTGTGTGTGTGTGTGTGTGTGTAGCGTGTGTGTGCGGCCCTGTATTTGATGTGTTTTCCAAGCATATACCACGTTGTGGGGACCGGCTGCTCCTTGTACGGTTCAAACCCGAGATGAGTTGCTGTTTTTAGTCAGGTTTGGCACTGACATGTGAGTTGATTTTGAGTTATGTGTGTGTTATGCTTATTTGAAGTTACCAAAATGAATGGAAGTCAATACAGCCCTAATGTGGGTAGAAATAGAAACCTGTGTGTGAGTGGTCTTGTATACGAAAACTCCTGGTTACATCGCAGCTCTTGTGCATCTAAAGACACGAGTTCACCTGTAGCGGCAGCAGCTCTGTTTCTGCACTGCTGCTATGTTGCATTTGGAAAATGCATACTATGTTGTGGGGCCTGATTGCCAAAGCCTGGTCCAACCCAGTTCTGTTTATGGGTTGGGTTTTGGACTAAGGTGTGAATTGAGTTTAGGTTTAGATTATGGCTAGGAATGTAGGGTAAGAGCTTTAGATGTCAATGGAAGTCAATGCAAACTCCTAACATGGGTAGTAATACATACGTGTGTGTGTTACCCTATGATAACCTGTCGTCCATTGATAGGATTTACTTAACCAACCCCTCACATCCTATTCCATAAAACTGTCTGAAATTAAGCACATTACAATTGGTATTTATTGGTCTTGCTTGCAGCTACCCTGACACAGACTTTAAAACTCCCAGCATGCCGTGCAAAGCACCATCCATTCTTCTGCTCCGGGAGAGGTGCCGAAATCTCGTCTAAAACCAAAACTCTTCTTTAAGGCGAACCTTTCAACTCTTTTGTCCCTTTGTGAAGAGTCTAATCCTGGCAGTCTGCGTCCTAAAAGTTAAGAATGCAACACCACAGAGAGGAGAAAGACTAATCCAATAACCTCAGCCAAACCTTTCCCACCTTCAGGCTGCTGGGAGCTTTGATGCACTGCATATCATCATGTTTGCTGTTGAAAAAGAAAATGGCTGAGCCTGAGTGGAGAAGTCATGAACTGTACAGCTTGTGATCGTATTGGGTGTACACGTAGCTCTGCAAGCAGTTTAGAATGTGCGTGCGGTTTTGGTCGAGACTTGATGAGGAATTATTAGTGCCGTCAATCAATTACAAAATCTAATCAGATTAATCACCATGTTTAACTTTGTAAGCTTCTAGCATAAATATGCAGGCAGTTGTGGTTCTTGCAGGAATGGTGCCCTGGATAAGCCCCTCCTTCTGCCACACTCCTACCAATTAAAATGCAAACGGCTCAGGTTTTGGTTTGCTCTGTAGCAGGAAGCAGGTAGTCTTCCAGTATTTGACAGCAACTAAGGGAAACTTACTCCACTACAGTTGCGTACTATTAGTAAAAAATTTGGTCTTGGGTGCCCCACCCATTTCTGATATCGCCCTGGGCAATTGCCCTTGTAGCCCTAAAACGGCCATTTTATGCACGTTTTAAAAAAAAATGTTTAAGAAACTAGGTTTTGTCTCAAACCAAACGTCCTTGAAGATTCTCAGTTTTCCTAGTTTTGGTTATCTGTTACATTACATGCAACATTAGGTTACAAGTTAACATTTTCAGATTAATCACATGCGTTAACTCGTTAACGTTGACAGGCCTAGTTTTTATATTCTTGAAGCTTTAAAGGAAGTAGTACGAATCTAGCCAAGCGACCTGCATAAATGGTGCATGTGAAACTTTGAGCTTGTACAATTTTAATGTGTACACATGTGCTGGCGATGTGACGCGATAGAGTTGAAAAATGCTCAACTTTTGGCAATGTCTGCTGTCACAGGAAACCTTCATGTTTCACTGTGGCTAGTCGCTTCCTGCGCGTCGAGTCCATAATGCGCTGCTGTGACATAAGTAACCCTCCGCATGAGAAAGGCAAAACAGGATGGTCAATTAATCCGTATTGTGTAAATGTAATTTTTGGATTACTCGCATGCGTTAACACGTCACAGTTGACACCCCAGGTATATATCTGAAAGCGCACGGCTGTCTTAACAAAGAGCAGCTTAGGACGACTAACCTGGACCTGTGTTGTTCTGCCTGTGTGTGTCGGTAAATGTATCCCTCCCCGTGGAGCTTCCCGCCTTGTGATTTGTGCGATGCTTGATCCTCTTCTGATAACAAACGGCACCCTCTCAGAAAGCCCGGCCTGCAGCTGCTGCGCCTCTCACCCCGTCCTCCATCTTTCCACCTTTTTTCCTCCTTCCCCCTGCAGCACTCACCAGCGTTTATGGAGGCAATCAATAACCTTGCACTCGTCTCCGTGTTTAACTTGGTTTTAGAGGCCAGAGGAGCAGCATCTGGCAGCATCGCACTTCACAAAGACGGAGTTCATCCCGAGGTCATTAAAGGTCCTCCGAGGCCCAGAGAACGCTTCCGAGTACGTCTTCGGTATTTTGTTTTACGTCTCAGATTAGCACGGGTCGCTTTATATGCCCCACCTGAGGAGAACGTACGGGGAAACAGAAAACGCAGAAGCTTCTGGACTTAAAAGCCAATTTTATTTAGGAGTGAAAGGGTTACACTGGAAAAACTGGAATTTTAGTTTAGAATTATTCCGAGTCAAAATAGCCT
The DNA here is from genome assembly GCA_903067095.1 of Girardinus metallicus. Lineage (NCBI taxonomy): Eukaryota > Metazoa > Chordata > Actinopteri > Cyprinodontiformes > Poeciliidae > Girardinus > Girardinus metallicus. Next base: position 16,760 of record CAEGAE010080362.1, on the reverse strand, counting down.
TAGAAAAAGAAAATTATTGTTTTTATTTTCTATCCCATCTGTTTTTCTGAAGTAAACAAACATCAGTCAATATCACCAAATCTTATACAATGCAAGGGTTGGATCAAAATGTAAAGAAGTGATCAGCCACATTAATGGTTTATCATTAGCAACCCAGTTATTAATTGTATTTCTGCATTGATAATTATTTATATTTTATTCAATAACTTTTATTTTTATTGGTTTTATATCTCTAAAAATCCGTCAATTCATGTTATTTAACCATAATTTAACAAAGTATCCACAGAACACAAATTAGCACTTCAACTAAAAATGTAATGTTTTGTTTCAAATCAGGAATGAATAAATAAACTATACAAATCCCATTATTATTGATCACAATATTGCAATGATTGAGTAAAAAAAAACAAAAAAAGAAATAAAAACAAACCAGCAAAATCTACCTTAAAAGGAAATTCTGAGGGCAATGAGAATAAACAATGAACTCCTCTTACATTTAATCTTAATTATGTACATTACAAATCAAAATCACTTTGAAATCTGCTTCATATAGCATTTAATGTTTTCGCTGAGTAACAGCCCGTCATACCTTACAATTTATACCATCTTAAAGTTAAAGTTGTAAAATATTAGATAATAACTTGAAATAATAAAGTTTTGACAGCTTTATGTGGGAGAAATGTATTTTTATAGCGCCACCTGACACTCTTGCTGTGAGTAATTATTGTGAAGATGTCTTCCTATTTAATTTTAAATGACAGTAACTGTTTTTTTTTTTATTGCAAAATCACAGATAGGAGTCCAACTGTAACTTTGCATTTGTCTCTTGAGTACACATTTTAAAGACCGGATCTTTTGTTTTCAAAAGCTTAGTTACATTTTGAAGGCCGAAAACACCAACATTATTCTGCTGCTGTTAAATCAAACTGCAGACCAGTACAAGTTCACACAGGTACGTCCAGATTGTTTTTTGCGTGGTCGTTCATAAAACTTAATGACGTAACCACAGTCAGACTTCTGTGGGAACAGTTTACCACGCCAGAGCGACCCGCATGCAGAAGGAGAACGTAGCAGCGCACTGTTTACGGAAGTAAGTATTTATGGATAAGTTTTGAAGTTCGTTCAGCAACGGGAGCCAACAGTACTGTCACAAGATCATAAGGCAAAGCAAGCAAATAAAAAGAAAGCACAGCTAATAGAAATTGCATTTTGTGGATCGTTGTCTGCAACTTCCGCAGAGGGATCCGCATGGATGTGCTACGGTGAAAACAATCAAAAAAGATTGCGCAGTTGATGCCACAACATTAAATCAAAGATCTGCAACACAAAACAGCTCAGCTTAGCAGTGCAGTCACTACACACAGCTCATCTACAACCACCTGAGCAACGGTCATCTCTATCTGCCTCAGAACGCGATATTTACCCGAGAACGCCGTTTCTCCCTCGATCTCTGTCATTTTTGGAGCGATACTGACCTACTGGCAAACTGCTGACATAGTTGCCATACGGTGGTGAACAATGCACTAAATTTTTTTAATCCAAAATTAACAAATCCTTGTACTCTTACCCCCAAAACACAACTAGCAAATAACACAGAAAACACAAAACAACATAAATTCACGTAGACTATTACGCTAACATGGCTCATGTGCTGCACACCTGAGGTCAGAGCTAAGAGTGGTGGGATTGTGGAGTGATGCACTTCAGTCACACAGATTTCTTTCAGAATTCTCAACTATTGTTTACATCCAGTAGAATTGTGACGCACGTCAATGACATAAAATTTGGATAAAATGCAAGCGTTGATCAGTTTGTTAAAATTTAAGTAGAAAAAACATCCCAAAGGCTTTCACACAATCCTGAGGACGATTAAATACCCTCTGAATTGTTTAAGTGGAGCATGAAAAACAAATGTCAGTCTTATCTGTTTTACATCTGGGGAATGGAATGGACTTTGACAAAACTGCTGTTTTCCACCCTGGTGGAGGGCGTGTGGGGGGGTAAAGAAAAGTTGGGAACATCATTTGTTTGCTTATATAAAACTCTAAGGCAGACATCATGCCAACAACCAAGTGCCAAAAACTACAATTATTTTCTTGGCCAAAGGCACTTGTGGCTTGTTCCAAAGCAAATCAGCCTCCATAAATGTCCGTATTAAAAGAGTCTAAATATCTTTGCTTTTGGAACTGTTTTAGATTTGCAAGTGAGTTGGTTTCATAACTTAACATCACTATCTGAAATAAGTTCAAGAAATTGTATTCAACCACGTAGTGAGAATTACCCGTTCTCCATGCTGAGTTCTTGATGTATGAGATAACAGAAGAGTCAGCGAGTTGAATTCATCCATTTATTAATACCAAAATACAGCTGGTCCATCATGACCTGCTATCTTTAGGAGCTAACAGACAAAATGGCATCCCAGAACAGTTTCCCACTCCCTTTGTTAGCCTCTCTCTAAGGTACGCCCCAAAGAGGGCGTTACCTAGTTCCTACTATCCTGTAATAGCTTTGTGGGCATTTCCTAACATGTCCTTTCCTCTGACTTTAGCTTAGCAACTAGCTAACAGAGGTGAAAGAAAACCAAAATTATTTATTCTCAAAAGTAGCAACATAAAGTTTATTTGGATCAAAAATATTTTTTGTCAATACATTAAAATTTGATAAATTCTGATTAATTACAGAGTCTCACCATTGGATTTCACAGCACTGTGTAGGACATCACAGTATGCGACATTAATTTTCTCCCACATTTGGGATAACCCAGCTAAAATGGAACAGTTCTAGCTTTGCCACACAACCATAAAGTATCTGCTGCACTTAAAAACATTTCTAAGCTTCTCTCAAACTCAAGTATCCTGAATGTATCACTTTACAAACAGTAATATTTAGAAGTAATTCAAACAAAGCTAAGCTAATGAAGCTAATTACACACCACAGTGCTGCTTTGAAAGCTTTGAAACATGAGTAAACTAACCTTTCTCCTCTTGTCATGAGTTGTTTTCCATAATTTTCTTATCTGCCCTTTCATTTCAGCTTTTTCACAGGGATATCCAGAGTTAGCTTTGATGTTGAGGAAACCGTCTGTAGCTTGCCAGCAGTCAGCACAATTAGCTACGTCAGACGGTGATCAAACCGTGTTGCAGGTGCAGACTGAACTGTTTGCGTCTTAATGAGAGGCAGAGGTAAAAGCCAAGGGCCTTGACCAACAATCGGCTTCTAAATCTTTACGTTTGTCGCTTAAGTTCCTTTAATCAGTTTAAAGACTTTTAAATTGTAGAAATGCAGCTGAATGATGAGTGATTGCTGCCTTTATTCCCAGAAATTCCCGTGTATAACACCAACGTTCTAAAAATTCCCTTGGGAGTCATCAAGGCAAAACAGCTTCTCTTTATTTTTGTCGATTTTCTCAGACTGTTACTTACCTGTCTAACCCGCAGGAAGACGACCGAGCCGAATAGCGGCGCAACGTGACACACAAGAAACACCTACAGCCATGGAATCATTACCAGCTCCTTGTCGTCTTCGGAACAGCAGCGCTAACGTAGGCGGCTAATTATTATTATTTTTTTTCTTCCCTCTTCAGGCTCATTTGATTTCATGTCTTTTAGTGGCTCCTGAAAGCAGCTGAAAGAAAAACGTGTTGTCACATTCACATCAAAAAATGTTATTATTCTGCACACACAGACACAAGGTTGGCATTTTCTAATTAAACGTTTCCTTAAGCTGTGTACATCTCCCTGGGAAGTCTGAAAGACGCAGACGCCCTCACTGCCAAGATGAAAGAACTCATTATTTTTGCTTGCCCGGTATCGTCTTCGTGTTGCCCCCCACCCTCCATCCCAATCCTCCCCTTTTTTTTTATCCAGATAACAGGACTATTCCATTTAATCAATGCTGGCTGCTCGAGTACAGCCAAGCGGCCGCGGTCAAGAATATGTACCTCAACAAGTAAGCATAAAATTCAATTCTGACCCCCCTTAAACAAACCCATGCCGCTCTTCGTTGCCACCACCCCAAAACAAACAAGAAAAGAGCAGTGGGGCATTCATCACTGCTGTTTCTGCCTTGACAAGTTGCTCTGTTTTAGTATCACAATCATAAGCCCTGAACTGGATAAGGGCAGCAGGAGAAGTTGAAAAATGGAAACACAATGGATTTGGCTCGATACCAGGCAGGTGGTAGAGGGGCGGGGAGAGGAAACAAAATTCTTTTCAAGCTGGAAATTATAACACAGCACAGACGTTGTAAGGTGTCTGAGATTATATTTTCATTTGAACAGGTAGCAAAATAATGGTGCAATTACCAAAGTGCCTCTTTTCAGTATTTACAACCTTGAAACTTTTTTTAATCATTACGTCACAACCTAGCCTGGTGAAAACCAACTCCTTCTACAGAGGTTCTGTAAATGTTACTCAGTTGTTGTAGCTATGAAGCTTACCTGAAGTTGCCTGTGCGGTAAACAACCATCCTCCACTGCGAAGAGAGAAGTGCCGAGCCAAACAAGATGGCTGTTGTTGTTAATTCAACATTTGGAGGTGTGGCCAACATGAACTGAACCACTTTGTTCAGTTCCTCTGTTGCCATTACTGAAACCAGCCAGACTACAATTATAAAACATAAGATCTATGTCAACGTTCACAACTTCTCCTTCTGTTCACTGTTTAGCCCGATTGAAATTCTACCGGAGGGAATCCACATCAATGGGAGAAAGCCCCGACTGTGGTGTAAGCAAGATTTGAATTGGGCGGAGTAACGTAACGGTCAACGGTTACCACCAGAACCTTAACAGCATTGTTTTATGTAATGTGAGACATCAACAAAAAAAAAGTGAAAATGGTTTACGAAAGAAAAATCTGAAATGTGCATGTGTATTCAAATTGTCTAGAATTTATACAACTGACAAAATTGTATGACAAAACCTTTCAAAAATTAGCTTGTGAAACTAATTTGTGAAGCAAAGGAGTTAGCTTGTGAGTTAGCTTAGACTGATCTGGAAGCGGCATTCCAGATCAGTCGCATTTAAAGCTGGAGCTCACAGCAGGAGCAGCGGGGTATTAAAGTTTGCCTCGTAACAGATCACAGGTATTGCAAACAGACTGGTTATTAGAGTCAAACATTATATAAAAAAGAGCAAGTTTTCATGAGAACAAGTCAGCTTGTTGTTGCTTGTTAGCTTGTGACAAGCTTTCACAAAGGAGTTAGCTTTTCCTTTGTGAAAGCTAACTCCACAAAGGATCATAGACTTCATTTGTCTTACAGTTTCAGAAAATTGGATTTTTGTGAAACTGAATTCTTTAACATCCAGCAGCACAGCATTGTATCCCACTGATATGAACATGTTAGTCGGTCCACAACCTACTAGCTAGTTAGTGTCCAGATTTATTTGCTTTTCAGTATGCGAACATGATGTTTTTTTGGACTGGATCCAACTACCCAACCAAATAATAAAATTAACAACCTAAATGGTAACACCTACCTCAAACAAAAACAGCAGAAAAACATTGTATTTAATATAAAAGGCAACTGCTAGCCGTGCATTCAACAATTCTGGCTTTAATGGAGGAGTGACAGGAAGAACGACATTGCAAAAAAATTCATAGGAAGGCTTGTTCACAAGCAACAAATAATACAAACTCAAATTTTCTATTTTTCTGGGATACATAGAAAATGTTATATATAACTCATCGAATGAGTAACAAAAAAAGTAAGGCATATTAACTTCCTCCAATGCCCTGCTGAGTTGGCTGCAAAAACAAAAGACTGGAATGTGCCACAGAATGTAAAGGCATGTCATGCTTTGCATTATTCTGAACCAGTGCGAAGGATTCACTTTGAATTTTCATCAGATATCCAACTAAACAACAGGCAATCATCAGTCCAAAGCCGTTTGCATTAGGCTGCGTATATCTGCGCTGCAAACTGTGCAGCTTCTCCAGCTCGCAGGAGAAAAGCGTCTCGGAGACAAAGCCTCGTAGCTGCTGCGCACGGAATTCCAGATCAGTCGCATTTAAAGCCGGAGCTCCCAGCAGGAGCAGCGGGGTATTAAAGTTTGCCTCGGAACAGATCACAGGTATTGCAAACAGACTGGTTATTAGAGTCAAATATTATATTAAAAAAAAGAGCAAGTCTTTAATCTCAGCGAGGATCTTCTCTCAAGCAGGTAGGCCCCAGCCTTTTACACGCTTCACTTCAGATCAACATTTTTCAGTTTACCTTTGCAATTGTATTTCCAGCACTTGCAGAATAGTTCAAGATAATTCATAATGAAAAAGTTTTGACAGTTGTAAAACAATACATCCCTTAACTTTATTGTATTGCACTGGATCATTTTCTTGTAAGGTTAAAAGATTTTCTGTCTCATCTTCCGATATTTCTGGACTTCATTAAATATTCATGTTGTTAACAGGGAGAACATAATACCAATTTGTGAGCAAACAGCACCTATAAAACTAAACTTTGTTTTAATATGAAGAGGATCAGAGTTTACATTTCAAGCTTGCTTTAACACAGTTAGCATGACAAAAATAACAGCCTCCAGGTGTATATCGTGGAGACTGTAGATCAGTACCTTAAAACTTTTATTTCCAAAGTTCTACCAACATTTCCAAATCCGGCAAGTTTAATGACGGACAAGGGTTGAAGGCTCAAAAGACTAAAACAGAGCAACTGAAGGTACCCTAATTGTTATCTCGTAAAAGTGTAACTAACAAATCAATGTTTTTTGATGATAAACTATCTAATTAGGTTATTTAAGTTACCATCAAACACACCCATCTACCTGGGTGATCATCCTCATAGATCAAAGGGCATCCTGGAAATAGTATCCCCCTCAATCCATTTCAGGTTGGTGCTCAGCCAAACCAGTCATTTAACCAGGATGGCCCCTCAACTAATTAACGATATTCATTAAGTGATGAAGATTCACTTTGTTCCAAGCTCTTTTCCGGAAAACCCAATGGTAAGGCATGAGGCTTCATAGAATAAAAGGGAAAAGAAGACTGCCAAGCTTGATTCTATTCTGGTAGACTCACATCAGCCTCCATTACAACCTGTGCCTGACCTCAGAGAAATAACAAAATGTGAGAGCTGCTTCAGGGTACAGCAGGTGACAATCAATTTTCATCACTTGGTCAGAGACTGAGCAATGAATATCACCATGAGACTGCTTGAGAGGATAATCCTCCACCTGGGTTGAATACCAGCTTAAGCTCACATGAGGCTTTGCTGAGGTGAAGGGGATGGTGTGGTACAGCTGAGTGCTGCAATGTTTCCACACACATCAAAAAGTCACGAGTGTATTTCCACGTATTCTGCCACAATCTTACTAAAACCTTGACAATCAGTTCCCATTACTCTAGGCGTACAGATGCCAGGGCTTTCCTCCGTTCATCAACATGTTAGTTTTGGTCGATTAGAGACTGTACACAACTCAAATCCACCTAAGGGTGCTTTAACACCAGCTTTGTTTCATCCACTTCAACAAAGCTCAAGTTCGTTTGCCTTGAAAGTCCAGTATGTTTTGGGAGGAGTGAATACGCAGTCGAACTCAAGTAAAAAACTAAACTCTGGTCCCAGCAGGAGCAGCGGGGTATTAAAGTTTGCCTCGGAACAGATCACAGATTCTAAAATCTTAGATTTGGTTGATTTGAACTTTGGTGCGTTCTCAAGCATTTGAGAGTCGAACCATGTAAAAAACCCTAACAACTGGAAACCTTACCAGAATGCTGGACATCCCTCCATGCAAGGCTTGAGTGACATCCTTACAATGCAACTGACCTTCATTAGAGGATTACGTCTTAAGAGATGTTTAGGCTTTCCATACTACCGACGTTCCCTCAGTGATGTTTGATGTACGCCCAAGAATCAGTAAGTCCTCATAGCGGCTGTTTCCAGATGTCTGAAGGAAGAGGAAAGGGGAGGTTGCTTGAATCAGTGGAGGATTAAACAGGAGTGATGTTGTGAGGAGTGGGTAAAGTTGGACGTTGTCTTTCGTAGCACAGTGACTGGTTTCCTCAAGAAAACAGAACATTTCCTGGGTATATAATATCAAACTATGAGAGGTGGTGGAAGTCTGAGTAACCAAGGGTCTGTGCCTCTACCTGTATCTCTCCTTTCAGTAGGGACATCAGGTCGACCATTGCCTGTGATCTCAAAGATGCTTGAGAATGCTCTTGCTTATTTGGCAGATGACTTCCCCTCGAGATCCATATGACCCTGCCTTGGTGAGGTACAGAATAAAGAGAGCATTGCTTTGTAAGAGTGGTGCTCATTTTGTGCATGTGCCTCTCAGTGAAGCTTTGTGGGGTCGTGGGTGGTTATTAGTTTACTCATGTGTGTTTGAGGCTTAAAAGGCACATTGAAGGAATAATGCCCTCCAAAGCAGGCAGGTGTCAAGAGATCTGAATGAGTCGAAACTGCCCGACTAGGGTAATAAGTGTCTTCCTTGTTGGAATAATGCTTGAGCCTAAAAATGACTGGAATGATTCACACTTGCCATCACGGTCCGCCGGGTTCCCACTCACCGCAGCGTGAAAATATAGGCTGCAGCAGCACAGTGAGGGATGTGATGGTTTTGCTCTGTTGTGACTGTGTGTGAAGAGGGGGAAGGAATGGAAAAGGCCTCACACAGAGCACAGCAGAATCTGGCTGCTGGAGTTACCCCTGGAGGAATTAGCATATAATGTTCTTAAATTATAATTCATAATGTTCCTTTAAAGGCTTGTTAGCAGCATGGTTGTCTGTTCTAAGAACAAATGACCCCACAGAGAGCATAGAGAGGTATGAAAGACTTTATACCGCAGACAGCCTGGTAATGATGGAGCAGAGAAATGTTCTGATTGGGGAAAGACATTGTCTTGATTCAACTCCTAAATTGTTTAATGTCGAGTGTGTTTAGAGAAGTTGACAGGATGTCAGGTTTTTGGGCTATCTTTCTGGGAATGTAGATTATAATACAGAAGCAACCCAACATATACTGATTGAAAGTCTATCTAATCTAGAAGTTATGACCTGACAAAAGACATGCAAGTTGATACAGATAGGCGTAAATTATCCAAAAATGCTACACATACTCTCCCTGTGATCTGTTTGCTTGTAATTAGTGTGAGTCCATCACGGGTCACCTTAACAGAATATTTCCGTCTTTGGTTTTCTTAAACTATAATGGAAAAATCTAAAGGTCATCTATGCGTCAGGGGTGTGAAAAGTAATCTTTAAAAATGACAGACATTCTCAACTTCATGCACAGAGTACAGCCAGAAAAGATTCCCTTGAGAACGTCATCTCCCACCTGGACTCCGTACTCGATGTTTCTTGCTCTCCGGATCTTTCTCTGAATAGATGTCAGTTCATTGTCTTTGTTGGCTGCTGCCATTTTGGTCATATTAGATGACTTTATGTTTATTTTGTTGATTCGGTCTTGGGCCGCACGATATATTGTCACTAATAAAGGTATCGGTATCAGTCATTTAACATATCAGACTCGGTCAAATAGATAAAACTGGGCCGATTTTAGCAACCGATATTTATTTCTATCTCACCTCTCTGATCTTTAAATGTCTAGTTGTTCATAGTAATATTAGTGTTTATATTGTTTTGTTGGTTATTAAACTTAATCTACCCATCATGTCAAAATCCACATAAGATTACACTGAAGTTTTGTGGTTGTTTTGTGACAGACTGAAAAAGTTGAAGGGTTATGACTGCTCCTGCATTCAACCGTGCGACGCATTCTGAGGTGATCTTTGGAATTTGGTTATTGTGCAAAGTCAGAAATTGTGGCTTAATTAAGGTTTTATCACATCATGTTTCATTGCAGTGAAAGAAAAGAACTGTTTAATAATAAATGAGTCATGAATGCATAATGGCGTAATGGGAACGCCAGAGTGCATGAAAAGATCTTGATATTATTTAAATCGACGTGTTTTAGTACAACGAGGACAACAGAATCTGAATTTAAATTTATTTTTACTGATTTGTTTCAAAAATACAAAAACAAAACTTATCAGAAATACAAATCAGACTCTTGGACATAAAGAGTAAATAAAACTTTATTATCCTCTTCTCATTATGTCACCTTACGTAATTATTTAAATCCCGTATAAAACAGACACACTACCATTCTAAATGTTTCATTTTCAGTGTTACACAAGTGAAGATTTGTAGGAACACCAAGCAATGCTTAAATCCCATGCAATTGAGAGAGTACAAAGAGTTCCCTCTTATTATTTACAAATCTTATTGCTCATTTTTAACAATATGTATTATGGTTGTGGGTTTCTGAATAGGAGTTTCCCCATACATACAAAATGTTAACTTATGTATGGTCCAGCCTTTTTTTTATTTTATTTTACCCAGAACTGCAATCGTTTTTAATATTTTTGTTTTTACATGTCTTATTTGAGGTTTCCAGCTGATTTTGCGATCCACTATTACATTATGTGTTCTTTTACTTTTTGTACATCGATATTTATCTGTATATCTGTGTTGTATCCACAGGTGTTCTTGAGTTTTAAAATATAAGAAATTAAATGTTGCTGCACATTTATTCATGTCGTCTGCATGCAAGATTAATTTTAGCACGCTGCAATGCTTTACATATGTTGTACGTCCATAGTTTGGAGCCAAACACTGATCCCTGTGGAACTCCACAAGTGCTATTTGTGCATATTACTGCCTATTTATACCAAATTATATCAATTCATTTTTAAAAGCAAATGTTATTCTTTCATACAAGTATTTTTCTGGGGTATTTTTATCCGTGGCCTGTTACTCTTAATTTGAATAATCTTGTCACATATTAGATATTTAGAGGAAAGTGTCATATGCCGTCTCAATGTAAATTTCTCAGTTTTGTGCCTGTTGTTTCAGTTCACAAAACACAAATTTTTTTTTTTTTAAATTGCCTTTTGTAATTTTTTTTGCACCTTGTTTCTTTTTAACAGTTAAGAATCCAAAAAACTGTCACATCGCTGACCGACTTAGTAAACTACCTTTCATGTAACTTGTGAATATGTTGCTGATTTACATCACACAGGGTTGTTGCTGGTAATAAGTGATTCTAAACTTGTGCTGTACTTTGTGTTGGTTACATTCTCAGTAATTATGTGCTTTTTAGGGTTAATTAAGTCAATTTTATAATCACGGATAAACACGACCTTTTGGTTAATTATGGTAATTAATTTTTTTTTCATGTTTTACCCGGGGCTTCTATGCACACAGCTCAAGATTTATTTTTCTGTTATACATTCTATCGTATCATCATATCAAATCTTATAGTTTATACTTCGTTTAGTTCTCGCATTTAATGTCGGTTAAATTGTGACCTTTCAACTCAAACTCTGCTCCTTCCTCAGCAGGTTTCTGATAAAGCAACGGGGCCAAATGTTATTTTTTAACTGATTTGAGAATTCCTATTTCAACTCCTATTGTTGAAGTGAACAGATGAAAGGACTTGCTCAGGATCGCTATCAGTGTCCACATTCAGTCGAGTTCACATGCAGTTGAGCCGAGGTCTAGCTTGGCTCAACTGCACCTAACCTACGTTGACTCCCCAAATCCCTCTTAACCCATGTAATGTATATTTGTAGAGATTTTAATGATGCCTCATTCCCAAAACTTCTGTAAATAGCTTTTTTCCCCCTCTTGTTTCTAATTGATTTATTTCTTCTTCGTCATTTGCTGACACAAGAAACATCATCTACGGCATTTAATTAGCTTTTGCAAAGCTCTTTACCGATTCAGCAATACTTTACAAGATGAATGGACTTTATTGTCTGACGTTCTTTTGTTTTGCTTGCTAGAGTCTTGACAGCCTCTCACTAAGTAGATTACCTTTTTCGGCGCACTCAAACTTTAGTGAGAAATTTATATTACATTTCACATTCCAAAGGTTACGGCGAACACAAATGACTCGGAGTCCCAAATTTGCGGCGCACAACGTTAAAACCGGCATGCATTATTGATGTAGAAGTTGTTTGTTTAAAAGAACAAAGAAATTGAAAGTTATTGGTTTCTCTCTCTGCGAGTCTTTTGCTGATAAAACAAGCTAGATACTGTTCTTTCTCCCAGTAGAAGAAAACAACCATCCAGCTCAGAATATAAGGGACATTAATTTTATTAGGACAGTTGAGTTTACAGTCCTCTGAGCCCGTCTAACTGTCCAGCTGGTCCATGGAGAGAGTCACTAAGAAAATAAAAAATGGCTTACTAACTCAATGGATACACATACTGTATACAGTTTGATGACAAAAACAATTTAGTGCTATATACACTCAAGCTGGGGGTTTGCCAACTGCATTTTTGTTTCATTCACCAGGTTTAAAATCCCTAGTACGACTTAAGAGTTGCATGATACGTTAACCACAGAAGTTCAGACTCATTAGTCTCCCACTTAAATGTAGCATTGGAACCGCACCGAGTCAGCCTGAGACACATTACTGTCCAAACTGATGCACGGCTTTTCACACATCGTAGATCTCATGCAGTGAGAGCTTATCGGTCCTATGATCATTTTTGATGTTTATTCCACTGGGAGAACATGGTTCTAGTTGTTATTAACTTTCACTAAAGTTGGAGACTCTATTAGACCATCTCTGACCAGCCATGTCATCGTTCAACCCCTCGAATCTTTTACCGTTTTTATTGCTTTTACAAATCAATCACAATCAACAAAATTTGCCTTTTTCTGACCAAAAAGCAAGATAACTTTTTTTTTAGTCATCAAGCAGTATTACGTTTTCTAGCCACATATTGCCATTTCATAACACAATCTAGTAACTATGTTTGCTTCAGTTGCTCTAAAAATGCAATATATATTAAATATGACTCAGAAGAAATTTGACTTCAGAATTTAACGCCTTCAAATTAGGTCCTCTCTCTCTTTAAGAAACTCCTGCTCTCTCTGAAACTCCGCCTTCAGGATGTCATCACAACATGGCTCCTCCATTAACCCTTTAAGAGAAGTAGCTCCTGCAATGAGCTCAGCAGAAGTGTTGCTCTCACCAAGTGTTTGCTAATTGCTACTGGCTAGTCTGAAGGAGCTGAGTGGGAGAGTCAAAAGGGGTCATATAAGCAGAAAACCTAAAAAAAACAAAAAAAACCTAAAAAGCTTTTTATGTAACAGCAACCAAACAGTGTTCTATGTGACAGACTCCACTCTGATGAGAAACATCTTGTGCTACGTCATCCAGGAGACACAGAAAATAGTATGGTACTAATGTCAAAATCCTACGATGGAGTATTAGGGCCATACAAATAAAAGATAAAGTCATAAAATTACCAAAATGAAGTCATATTACGAGAACAAAGACATTTGAGAATGTTGAAATAAGAATAAAGTTGTAATATGAGAAAATCATGATATTTTGACTTTATTCTTAACTTCATTCTTGTGTGACTTCATTCTCATAATTTTGACTTTATCCAGTGGGCGACCGTGGCTCTGTGGGAAGTGTAGTTGCCTTGTGATCGCAAGACCCCAAATTGCCTGTCGATCTGCGGATGAATGTGTTTGTGGGTGCGATTGGGTGAATGTGACTCTAGCGTAAAGCGCTTTGAGTGGTCAAAAATGATTGGAAAAAGCGCTATATAAGTTCAGTCCATTGACCATTCAAGTAGTTTTAAAAAATTATTATTCTTATCAGAGCCCTAATAGTCTGTCATATCAGCCACTAAAGTCACTCAAACCAAAACAGATCTCTACTCACTCTTACATCTCTCGATGGAGCAAAAATGGTCCCACTGATGCCATTTGATATTAATGGTGCTTTTTTTTATTATTATTATTGTTATTATTTTACCGCTGCTGAAGGCTTTTGTTAGAAACTAAAAGAGAATAATTTTGCTTTCATCTTTTCATCTAATGACACTGAGCTTCTACAGTCTACATATCACACAGCCAGTATTGGTAAAGTGTTCTCTTCTTTACATCTTATTATTTGAGTGGTAAATAAAAAAAAAAAAATAAAAAAAAAGAAATCAAAGAATGGGGTTTGTAATTGTTGGTGCGCTAATATCTCGACAGCTTACGCTTTCATGAGCTTTTCCGTTTGGCAGATCTAAATACATCTAGTGAATTTAATTTTTATAAAGTCAGACCTCCTCCCTTTTGTGTTATTTTTTCAGTTCTAAGTTTATCCATCTGGGCTTATTTACAGACAAAAAAAAAAAACAAACGTGATTCTACCCTGACATATATTTTTCCAAGAGTGAGAAGTGCATGTCTCTCTTTTAATAATACTGTTCAAAGAATGACAATAACTCAGCACAGTTCACCGGTTACAAAAGGAAGGTGGAGGATTTTCTTCATGCCTCAGCAGAAAAAAATCCTTTAGATTTCAGGGTTATATTTGATCAGTGATGTTCCCGGGGCCTAAATAAATAAAATAACACAAAAATGGAATTTAATCTCCGGGCTGCTGCTCCACACAAACAGCATAATATACTGTTTTCACACATAGTTATGCATAATTTGAAACTGGTCAAGAGGAGAAGAAGCGAGAGAAAAACATTCTGCTATTTGCTTAGCAAGCATTGACAACATAAAAATCCAGTGATCCAATTTGTGACTCCATTTGATGTCTTTTTGTCCCCAATGTCTCTTGTTGGGCTCTCAAAGCTCTTTACAAATAAAAATATGAAATGTGTAAGATGTATTTTTGCCACATGGAAGGGGAAGAAGGGGAAAGGAAAAGGGGAGAAAATGTTTAAAGGGAGATCAGAGGAGAGAGAGAATATACAAGACACCCAAGAAGTCTGCTTCTACACATGCAGAAAGAGAAAAAAAATAACATCAGAGAAACCATAGTGACAAACAGCATAAGCATATTTAATTATAACAATCACAACATCATTGAAAAGTGAATGGTACAATGCAATATATGATGCATTTAATCTAAAAAACATCTGAATCTAAACACCTGTGTGTGTGTGTGCGTGTGTGTGTGTGTGTTTTGTTGCCTTTCTTTTAAAAAAAATTGTGTTTCAGCCTGATGCTTAATAACTGCAATTTACTGGACTTCTACACAGAAGCTGGTATGGAGTCATACAAAACAATAATTAACCTTACGTGAGGATATATTTACACCTGATAATCCGTCACACTCGGTGTGATTTGGGGCCAAAATTACAATATCTGTCACATTTTCGGTTAGTGTGTTTCACTTTCTTACCGCGCTGTGTGAAATGGCCCAAACTAATTGAGAAACCTGTTCACCTCCCAGCCTATGGGGGCGCTGCAACAAAAACCAAAAGAGACAACACAAAAACCTCAGAATAAGACATGAGCGCAACTTCCTTCTTCACAAAATGTAAACAAAAATGGAGTAGCGTCAGATTTTAGCGGTTGTAAGGTGTCTTCTTTCATCTTTGGTGAATGACCATGTGTCATTTCTCGTGAATGACCATGTGTCATTTCTCGTAGCACGCTTATTTTGGTGTTATTTACCCAGAATGCTCTGCGCCGTAGTCCATTTCCTGCTTTTGGAACGGTCTCTGCTTCACATTCTACGTGAAAGCTGTTATTTCTTTGTACATATTTCTAGATCACCTTAAACGAAAATACAGACTTCTTATTGCAATAAAGAATGTACAAAATCCAAATAAGTTGGTCCTAAGAGGAAACAAAAACAATTCTGAGTAAGACCCTTCTTTAATGACAGCTAAAACAACATAATGAATTAATCATAAGACTTGCTATTTTAGTTCATTTTCCTCAAAATGGCAGCTAATGAGCCCCATTGTAAATTTATGCTGTCACTCTCTTTCAGACACCAAGCACCAACACAAACATCATTAAACATTAAACTCTGTTATTTCCAAACAGGGAGGCTCATCCGACGCTAATAAGGTATTTTTCAACTAAGTTGTCAATCACAACGCATGAAGTATTAAAAACTGTTTTTGTGATCTTTCATCTGCACAGATGACCTTTGTGAGTGGTTTATTTAGAAGTAGCAGGTCTGTTAGGTTTATTTGACTTAAATCATTTATATACAGACTAATAAAAAAAAAAAAAAAAAAACAATGGCTAAACTGTCAGTCTGAAGTGATGTCTGTCAGTCGCTACACTATAATCTCTGTTGTTTGGTTCTTTAATTAGAAACATCTCAGTTTTAGCTCTATGTTACTTAAATTGTAGACACACAGTGCCTTGGAAAAGCACTTGTGCACTTTCTTGCAATTCATCAACTTACAACCACAAGCTTACTTTGGATTTTGTTAGGATTTTTTATTTATTTTTTTTAATATAGCGACAGAATGTCAGGGGTGATCCTATGGGGTGGGCCAGGGGGACCATGGCCTCATGTGGAAAATTGCTTCTCACCCCACTGGCCTCCCAGGGAAGACCCCCAATAGATTTCATGTATTTATAAAGTTTCTAGGGGTGCAGCTGCGCATAGTTGTGCATAATTTGGAAGTGGAAGGAAAATGATGCATGGCTTCTAACATGAACATACTTTGACCTACACCGCATTTGAATTTTGAGTTCACGGTGCCCTAAATAACACCTAAAGGATGGAGGGCAATGACTTTCCGGTGAACAAATTTTACAAAAAATATCCACAAGGTTGGCTGCACAGTGGCGCAGTTGGGAGAGTTATTGCCTTGCAGCAAGAAGGTTCTGGGTTCGATTCCCGGCCCGGGGTTTTTCTGCATGGAGTTTGCATGTTCTCCCTGTGCATGGTGGGTTCTCTCCGGGTTCTCCGGCTTCCTCCCACAGTCCAAAAACATGACTGTCAGGTTAATTGGCCTCTCCAAAT